>JAAAYG020037164.1:0-13829 GCA_009936455.2 Tomocerus minor
TAAAGTCGAGTTATTTCCTCAAACTTTAACGTCGTTCGCAAGTTCCTTCTTAGTTATTCCGTTTGATCGGTTTATTTTATTTTAATATTATAATAATATTAAAAGGGTACTTTGCCTAATATAAATTTTTTATTCTATCTTGAATGTTTTGAGAGTATAAAATATTATATTGCTTACTGCTTCCACTAAATATTGCGTAACGATAAAATAAACGATAGATAAACCTGCTTCAAATTATCATTGATATTTTACTGAGTTGAATTTCCACTTAAATTGGCAAATGTGGGACAGTCATTAGTTAGTCATTAGTCATTATGTTATGTCCTTATATGTGTGTGTATGTGTACATGTTTCCACAAAGTTGTGATTGTGTCCACGCTACCCTCCACTCGAGCGAGTTTTCTGTTACGGCTTGCCGTTAGTTTTTATATAGTGACGTAGTTGGAATGTGAATATCTGAATGATACGGCGTTTGTACTCATTAAAATATTCTCACTCAAATATTGACATGTGATTAAACCTATTTCTCTTCTGGAGGTTGGTTCTTATGTAAAGTGTCGAATTACATGGACATAATGGTATGTGGAATGTGGATATAACTATGTGGATATAACTAATAATATATCCAAGTTAAGTAAATACTTTAATACTGTAGCACTTTACGAGTAGGTTCATTGTCTTGGCCTAGCAATGTAAAACCTTAGACGCTTGAACAGATCAAGCGTGTACTTTAACTTGGAAATAGAAGCAAGTTACAAGATCCTACCTCAAAATGTAGGAAAGGAGGAATATCATGGAAAACTAAACCAATGCAAAAAATATCCTTTCTTCATCATTTTCAGTCGTCGTTTATTTAAGAACATTTTATGTACCTAGTCTGGAGCACTTTGGGTCGTAAATGTAAATTCTGATTTAAATCGCTATTAAGAAAGTGCTATTAATTTTACTGCTTATTTTTATGAGAAACTTCTTTAACGAAACCGTTGGTCTATCAGCAGTAGAAACTGATTTCCTACAGGATTAGTTAAAGAGGTCTACAGAATATACCTAAATGCCTTATTAGTTAAGACACTAAATTCTTAAGATGATACAGTGTAGAGCGCATAATATGTATTACAAAGTTTGTAGTGGTGTAATAGGTACTATTTATAGATAAATATGCAAATCAACGGGCAAGCATTGATCTAATTCCCATGTTAATGCCAAAAGTAGCTATTGGGTTAGTTGGGTATGTATACGATCAATAAGTGAAAAAGTAGAAATAAATGCTTACCACTGTAACACGATTTAGGATTTCTCCAAATTTTCCTGCAGTAGTAGTAGTGACTCCAGATTTGTGTCTGAATAATACCAATTGAATGTGCTAATACATAAAGGTTCACAACTAAAGATTGTCCCAAATTATGAAGTTTTAAAGCCCAAATGAAGGAACTTTTTGCTTATATACAGCGATTCTCAGATCACTATAAATCCATTTGGTTCATATTCGTTTCGAATAAACAAATGAATTGTTGCATAAATCCCATACAAGCATGTAATGTAAATTGGTAAGTTGAAAGTGTCGCAACTTCGTAAGCTGGAGTGCCTGACTTGTTGACTTAAGTAGGAACGTTATTACCACACTGTTTTTCAAGTCAAACCTCACGTGATTACTTCTGAACTGGTGTAAGAAGCTATAATCGAATGCAAACAATAAAAAGAGTGTATCTCTATACAGACTGTTGCACTGTGAATGAAACTGAAAGAAGTATGTGTACAGAGGAACCAGAAAATTAGTATTTCTTCGATGAAAGCATAACTGCTCCTTTTGAAGATGAAGAGATATTAGTTATTTGAAAATAAGCAGTTACATTGACTGGAAATGCACGTGAGTGAAACCAGATAACATTGGTTCGAGGTAGAAGTAATCTAGTCAAGTGGATATAATCATTATAAGTTGCTAAGAGCTTGTACATACGATAGTTAACGTGACGTAGATATGTATATCATTTAGGTAATGTATTTGTATAGAATGCTGTTAAGCAATCATCATCGTCAGCCTTCAGAATTTGAATGGTGACTAGTGAGTGAGTGCTGAGGAGTGAAATGAGAAGGAAATGTTTTGTTTATGTTTTTGCCTTGTCTGTCTGTGTCGATAGGGCCGTCTAGTTGGCCGTGTTGGCTCTAGCTCTTTTTTCTGTAGCCTAGGATAAACTAAAATTTTGCTGACGCTCTATTGTTATGTTTATGCTATTTTAAGTTGTCTTGTCACTAGTCATCAGTCATGTTCTTCGCTTGCTCTGCTATACGGGCAATGTAGTTTAATGTCTTTTTGTCACACATGCTTGGACAATAGTATTGCACCACCCACACTTGCACTGAAGAGTTATTTACTGTCACACTCATCTACTCTCACTATGCAGGCACTTCGTGTGCAGCGAATATTGTTTTCCGCTGATATGCGAACACGCATACAGCCGATTTAATGTGCAATTTAATGAAAGGGATTTTTTATTTGTGTACGTATGTCACAACACATGCAATAATGGAATTTAAATGCCCAACTTCGGTACAGACAATTTATGTCCATTTTCCTTGAAAGTTGCATTCATTAATGTTTTTCTGTCCCGAATACTGTCCTTCAGTATGTCCATTTAAAGTTGCCGAATGCGATTATGCAACAGCCAACAGTTAATGTAATAGTCATTGAGTTTGGCTGCATCGTGCTTTCCTTATTCTACGTATACAATTAATTACCTAATCTTTATTTATCGAAGCAAAGTATATACAATGAATTTGATAACAGAAGTCCTATAATAATTTTCGTATCATGCTATCAACTTAGTATCAGTTAATTTGACTGTTTACAAATCCCGTATAGCTACGCTAATGTTTGAGAGCGTGATTAACTTATTTTTTGACAATGTGGCATGACATTACGGCACAGTAAAAACAAACAAATGTTTTGATGGCGTTGGCAGTGAAAAGTGGCTAGTGCGCAATTAGGTATCATTGAAAGCGTCGTACAAGTTCTTAGCATAACTCAAGTAGATAGTTTCTTTGGGTACGGAAGGACATATGCACGTTATTACAATGACAATTATTAGAGGATATTATGCAAGGTATTTATTTGTGTAATGTTAGCATATGACGCATAGTGCTACGTACTCTAAATTGTCACTCTGCAATTACTAAGTACAGTCATTAAAATGCTAAAAGCGGAGATAAGAGTCAAAAAGCGAATACTATGTGTGTACATCTGTACAATATGAATTTAGTATGTGAGAATGGAAGTTATTAGAGACAAGGGGATAGTTGTGAATTGTTTTATGTGTTCATTATGCACTTGTAGCGTACGAAGTAATAAAGTTGAGTGTATATCTGCGCGGAGGAATGAATAGGGATATGCCACGGCTACAGAAAACAGATACAAGAAAGAGCTTATTAAAGTCTCCATTAAATCTGACTGGGCAGAGAAGATATGCAGGGTGATATGCCCGAGAAACGCATAAGTTCAGGCGTGTTGTTATACGAGTGGAGCATTTGGAGTGCATGCATATTCGTAATAATGTAGTATAATGGGGAGTAGGAGTAGAAATATTCCATAGAATCTCAAGAGCGACATGACAAGTTTTATTTTAGACGTATACATTCTGGTGGAGTAACTGTAGTAGGGAGATTATGAGATGCAAAATCAGATAGGCCGGAGCATTTCAATTTCATTCTCATACCTACATGTCGTGTGTGTCATTTCTAGAGATATGACAAGTAAATTGTTTGAGTATAACCGTGACATGCCGTAGCATAAGGGACAATGTAGGATGTACAGATACGTCTTCTTGCTGTGTGTAGTGTGTTACATTTTGTTCTTCGGGTTTTGCATGAGCAGAGATGAGACTTCTGCATTTGACTCCTTGGGCTATTAATAAATATTACGTTTTCCTCTTTGTTCCCTCGCACTTGTGTTCTTTAGGCTTTGGGCTGAGGAGGAGAACAGTGACAATATCTGTGTGCACACTAGAACCTCTTACTCCAACAAGACTCTCTAACCAACCACGGAACTAAACCATTGTCTTTTATTCTTTTATATTACTTTTCTGCGGTTTCCTCCATGCAAACTTTGTACACTTCGTCTCTCTATCCCTAATATTTATATGTCTACTCGTAGGGAAGGCAGGCAAGCAGGAGGCAGGTACCTAACATTTTACTTTTAGCTTGCTTGGTGCATTGAATTGCAAGTGCAGTTACATTACATTAGAGTGCGACTCTACACTTTATGGAGAGTGGTTCAGCGTGGTCGCCTGGCTATGGCTACTGCATCTCTATATAGCCTGCCACAGAGAGGTATAATAATATTCCCGGAGCTGTAACTTTGAATGGGATGTGCTCATTCAGTATGTCCGTCGTGTTTTAGGTACTTAAGAGTAGCTCTAAAAGAATGGTAATTTGCTACTTCCCAGTAAAGTCACACTGCTCCTTGGTGCACCTTATGAAATAGTCTGGCAAATCTCTATCTGTCTATAATGCTTCAATAGCTCCTGCCTCGGAATGAACTTCAACCGTGTTTCTGTTTATGTCTACATTTTTCCTTATGGACTTTTTTCCACAAAACTTACCCGTTGATTAGCCGAGCAAACTTAAACTCTATTGTTATGATCATGGCATAACCTCTTGAGAAATTCATATGCTACATCTACTTTGACTATCGCACTCTGCGTATATGTGCCTGAATATTGTTATGGTGTGCTGCAGGGCTGGCAGTAGCATCTGAAACCCCTAAAATTGCTTTCTAATTTCAAATGACATTATTAGCTGTGATTTTGTTCGTTACAATAATAATAATATAACTCATTGCTCATTATTACTGATTACTGCACTGCTATAAGCTGCGTATTTATGGGTGAAGGTTAGCAGTTACATTGCTACACTATTTAATACAGCCATCATTTCTAATAAATACAATTAATTTGAGATATAATATTTTGGATTTCTTTCTTTACGCTTATAGATTTTCCTTCTCTCCCATATTAAACGATGAGTTTTTTGCTCAGAAGTAACTTGAGCGCCCACACTTCACTAGTCTATATCTACGGATTATTTAATAAATCTGTCATGAGTATTCCTAATATCTCGAGTTTATAAATGCAGCCGCCAAGAGTATATGTCATACCCGTGCCTACTTACACATAAGAATTTGATCTGTTAATCTACTGTTTTCCTTTCAGCCTGTCACTTTTGACGGTTCCGTTACTTGAACGTGTAAGTCAACTTGGCCTATCTCATTGTGTATTTTTCCTCTCGCAGCTTCCTGTGCGATGTGGTTTCTTGTTGATTTAAAATGATCTTGTGCACATAGTAATCCGAGAAAAAGTAGGGTGAATGAACAGTATCATGTTTATGGACACCATGCTTTCCTATCAGTCACTACTACATGCTGCTTTTATCCGATACCCATATATTATACACGGACAACAAAATAGATTTTATTTTACCGACTGTGCTTATTCTCTTCAACCGAATGCTTTCTTGTCGTTTGTCTTGCAATATAGCACTGTCATTTGTCATACATTTTAGTGATTGTAAGTTCAGCATTATAGCGACTTGTATCAGGTATTGCCTCATTCAAATGACGTTACCTCTGAATTTCCATGCATGATTAAAGTAGGTACTAATGATACAGACTAAAAATATCAGCGATTGACCTATTTTTAAGTTGCTTTCTTTGAGTATACTGTCAAGAAGTTACATCGTTAAAAGCAGGTAAATTAATTTTGTCCACTAAGAAATACGAATATCTTTCAAATAAAGACTGGACTGCTCACCAATTTAATTACCTCAATTAGTGTCTTTAAAACAAACTTAATTTGTCGACGACTCAACATTAAAACATTAAAAGGGAGCTACCCAAATAGAAACGTTCTGGTTTCTAAACAGGAGCAGCAATGAGCAAAAGTGTGTCTAGTATTCCATTGTCACATTGAACGCCAACGATGTATGCCATAGGCCGAAACTGTCATTGTTGTGCTAATATGTTTCGTCGTCTCTCTCGCTCAGTCGCGCTACTTATGTATAACAAATTATCTTGGATGTACTTATAAAGGATATATTATTGTGCTGTGAATGCATAAGAGTTAGAGCGGATTGTAGAGCCGGGGACTGCAGCATGCCTATCGCTTAAATAGGTTTTCTGAGTAAATAAATGAGTATAAGTCGGGTACTTAGGAAAACTATCTGCATAGATACATGGAGGAAGCACTCGCCTCACAGTCGCTCATTGCTTTTGTGTAGGATAGGAACACATTGTGACATTATTGGCATGAACGTCTGTACGTGCAAATTTGCATTGTCAAGTGGATTTCAAGTGCATGAGTGTTCGCTAAAGGATAAGGACAGGCAGGAGGGAGTAGTGTATGCTATGTACCTAAACAGAGAAAACCGAAACTCAGACTACGAACATCGGCAAATCTGTGCGTAACAAGCTTTGAATTCGTATTATTGTTGTCGTAACTTATATAGGCTATATGCAAGGAGCCTACGGATAAGAGTAGCTCAATAAATATAGTTTTACTCTAGTATTTAGTATAGAGAGGTCTCTCTGAAGAGCATTTACGAATGAGCGCTTCACACACACAACTAACGATAAGTACAGTAGTTTTCATATTCCCTCTGATCCTCATTTTCAAGTTGCCCGTCAACTCATCTCTCTTCTCTTCCCTCCCGTGCAATTTATGTTGGCTTGACTTGATTTGGCTCTGTATTCTTTGTAGTGACTTGACTTGTTTAGTCTGTCTTGTCTTTTTGTCGTCTGGTGAAGAATGAAATGCTCGCACAAAACGCCTTTATCTTGACTTGAGGTTTCCCTTGTTTCTCTTTCTTTCCAAGTCTGAACAACCCAAGCGTAGCAAGGAAATATGCAGAGTATGAATAGGGCACCAAGGGGAAAGATACATGTTCTGTTTTAGTGTACTAATCAAAAAGTTGAATGGAAAGTACTCAATCTGTTTTTCCAAGTTCATAAATTTAAAAAAGGAGATAAACAGTCAGTCAACCCGAGTTACAAATTAGATTTGGCATTGAATGTTCTGCTATAGAAAACAATTAATTGGATATCTGAATGCTAGATAGACAGAGCTAACAATAGCAGCATAGCGAATGTCTAATGGTTTACCTACTGTGATGTGAGGATATATAGGCTCCGGTTGATATACACTGTTCACAGTAGTAAGTACAGCGATCTCCTCATGCAAACTTGTGTATGAGTTTGTTAGTGTATAGGGTTTAAGTAAGTGGAAAAGAATAGTAGAAAGTTGATTTAGACTAAGAAAACATTGATTGATGAAGAAATGCGCATGGTAAGGCAAGTACCTTTATAGAAAAACAATTTTAATTATGCTGAATGGAGACACGCTAAAGGAGCAGGCAATAAAGGAGGCACAGATAAAAGATGAAATAAATGGGGAAGGAAAACAATGTGGAGCGAATAAGTCACTTAATATATATCCCTATCCATGAGAACGTCGTGACTTTATGTTAAGAATCTGTGCTTCAACTCACCCAAAAACAATGCTATCATCATTACAGATGCATTAGATTAGCTCGCACTGTGAGATTAAATGTTATATTTGTGCCATTATTTTGACTTGTCTCTTCTATGTGCAGCTTAGACTGTTGCGTCTGTAATTTTGCTTTTCCGTGTTTCAGTTTTGTAGACTGGGAGGAAAATACAATACAAACGCCATTTTTAGAAGCACGATCCCATTTGTTTGATGATGTAAACGAAAAAAGACAATGTTTTTCATAGGGACCTAACCAAAATGACATTTCTTATAATTTCTTATATAGGTAGTGTAAAAGAGGGCTTTCTTCCATATGCCTACCATAATTGCATAGAGAAGCAGGGCAGGACTGATAGAAGCGTAGCTGTAGTATGAATACTATTTTGTGCACCTAAAAACAACCCTTTCTTCCTAATCCAATGTAACTATAATGTGATATTTCGTTTGTTTCTATTTTTCGTTTGTTTTGCAGCGTAGTGCGCGCAGAGCCTCAATGCTAAGACTTTAACAATAATGGGATACTCTAACTTTTCCATGTACTTAGTGTGTGTATTTATGTTCGTTAGAATATGTGGTAAATTCTACATGCAACTAGATAGAGTGAACTGAAAGGATATGCTAAGCCAAGCCCTATGTATGCATGCATTGTCACACATGTACATATATACTTATTGTTCACATAGTAAATATTTCACTGAATACTGCATGCATTTGTAGTGTGCTTACGTAGCTTTAGTTATGCTTTGATCTTGCACTCTTTGGGTCTGTCTCCGGCTTATAAGAATTTTTTGTAAGGGATGAAATTAGATTTCCTTACTTTTCTTGAACTCATTGTAACTATTTTATTATTCTCTTGTACATAGATGCTCTTTCCAAGATATACATAAAAGCGTACATGCATGGATGCCAGAGTTAAATTGGAGTCAGATTCAGAAACAGCACCTAGCATAGCACACCATATTACAACTATTCCACTTTTTTCACGTATTACTTGAATTTTACTTGCTACATAGCTTTGGTAGTGAGACGAGCGAATCACTGCTAAGTTTTCGGCTATCCTCCATGTACATCTCCCAACAAAAAGTTTCTTTTTCTACATACTTGCATTTGCATTAGTAATGTATTAGTCAAATAACCCGTTTTGTTAGTGGTAAATGGTTCTGTTATGTATTATGGCACCATTTTTTCTCACTCCTTTTCGGATATTAAGCACTAACGAATTCCTTTCTTTCTCTATGTTGATGCTAACTAAATTCCAATTGGCTGGCGAACGGAAGAACTATATATCTCCACAGTGCCAGGCTTTTTGATATCCCTAAAATTACCACTCTAAATAATCAAAGTCTGCACATTTTGTATATTCAAAAGGAAGATGTTTTTCAATGACAATTCATCTTCATAATCCTGTGGGCCATTCATACGACTTCTCTTTTACTATTCATTGCAATGTTAACTACGTAATAATAGTATATTGTAGGCATATAACAAGCCAACACAAAATATTGCAGTCATTAATTACAAATAATATACCACCCAAAGTACCAACAGAGAACCATACTATTAGATAATTAATTTTAATATGGTCCATTCCATATTATAACCATATGTTCGGTTTGCATGTATTCAATCCACTGTTTAATATTAGTCTCTGCATAGGTATATTAATTGTCTCTTCGAAAACGAAATCTTAAAACGTATCATAAATTTCAGAAAATACCACTAACTGGTAAAATAGTAGTTAAAGATTTTTGCCTACCATGTCACTGCTTAAATTATGCAGTGGATATACAACACTAATTTTCCAAAACTGAAGTTCCTATTTTACGAAACGCTTTATTTTTTAGTTTATAATCTATATTAGTTATTCGAGACTAGGATTTATAGATTCGTAAATAGTAACGGTAGTTGTCATCAAGATGAAAATTGTAATTTAATGCATAAATATTTATTAGCAGCAATTTTGGTTAAAATGTTGAGTTTCCTGATGGCCTTGGCTCTGCAAAATGTAGTAGTAAGAGTAGTAACAAGTCAAAGGGGGAAAATAATTGACTTTCACTGATAGGATAGGAGGACAGAGAGAAAACCCTTTCGTAATTATTGATTCCTGGAATAAATATTCCATGCATATGTATCGTGTGCTAGTATACCCTTGGTTATTATAGCTATAAGCACATCAAAATATTCAAAGCTCATGACTTTCCAGTATTCAATGTAATCGCTCTTCTCACACGTTCTGTGCATACATGATTCTTTCTGATAGTGGAAACATTTTAGCAGCTAAACTGTGAAAGGGAACCGAAACAGCTGTGGCTATGCTCATTTATACGTCAGTTTGAACTGAGATATAACACGATCTGAGAGGGTTGCTTATACTTTTTCTTCGTAAAATCATATTTATTTATTTTGTGATCGTATAGAAATGAAGGGGATGCTGAAGCATTGCGAATGCACTTGCTCATCTCAACTCCAATTTACGTAAACAAAATACAGCACAGGTTACAGTGCTACATATAGGTTAATGTACAGTGTGAATTTATGAATGACGGAAAGAATAACTTTATGATTTGTGGTAATATTATAAGAGCAATAGTACTTTATGTCATAATAAGTAGCTTGGACATTGAGTAATCATGAGAGCAAATAATATGATGGCCAATGTTAAGGTATCCTTTCGGAAGTTTGCTAGATATTTCTTAATGGTTGAGTAAATCCAGATGCAATGCCGGAGGAATGAAAAGGTATTGACAGTTGAAGTACCTACCAGCCCAAGTCGGATATCGGAAAAGTTAATGCCTAATGCTTTTGTGAACTTCTATTTATGACACATCAGAACAATAGAAAGAAACTTCAGAAAGAAATCCTTGAAGGGGTGAGCTGAGACCACCAACTTTTTGCAGAAAGTATAGTTGAAGATGAATAGCTACAAGAATGATATCATTTACTCTCCTACAACTATGTAGGACTGTTGAAGTTACAAGGTGACAATAAACGAGGAAGACATGTTCTACTTTTGTATATGGACGTGTAGTAAAAGTATGTAGGTTACGTTTACGTTCTTTATTTAATGTGCCTTTTCCAAGTTCTGCAGCTTAACTAACTTCAACATATCTTTATTCATAGAGAATGGAGTTTCTCTAAGTTAGTTGGCAAGTATTTTGCACAAACTTCATTTGAGGTTTACTAAATTGATAGTATAGCCTTAGTCATTGTAGTAATGCACTGCTGCTGTAAAGAATGTACGTCGCAAAAGAGAAAAGCGCGGAATAAAACTAAAAAATTGAGATTAATATTTAAAAAGCATAAAAGAGCGGAACTATGAAAGGAAGAAAAGGTAAACGAATGTACACAAAGTGGTATCTCTATTTGTGTCGATAAAGAGGATATCAGTAGTAGGGGAAGAATTAGGAGTTTAGTGTGAATTGTGGAACGAGAAAGTAGGTATGTAATGCCATGGGATGTCTGCACGGAGGAAGTAAGGAAAGGAAGAAAGCAAAGCCAAGTTTCCCAGGCCAGGTCGAGTTGTTGAAGCCAAGGTAGGACGCGGAGTGAGGCAACTCAGAGTTTCCAGAAGTGGAAGAACCCGTCGCGCTGTTCTTACAGACATTAGGTATATTAAAGTCGTGGAAGCAATACAATGCAAAATGCAAGTAAAAGAGTGGAGGAGAAGTATAAAGTGTGGAAGATGTACATTTGGGAAAGAGTGGTAGAACTGGTAGACTCACTCACATAGATACGTACAACCGTAGAGCAAGGCAAGGAGAGGACGACAACGACGGGAGAGAGATAGATAGATAGATGAGCAAAAGAGAAGGAAGAAGCATAGGAAATTGTATTGCAGAAATGTATTGTATGAGACTGCGTACATATTGTATTTAGCTTTGAAAGTGTGCGGTAGAGTTAGTCCAGAATAGATTGGCTGAAGGAAGGGAAAGGCCTGTGTGAAGTTGCCGGGTAGCCAATGGGAAGATTGAGTATGGGGAAGAAGTAGAGGACGGGAGCTGACACCCGCCCCTCAACATTCAGTCCTGAGTTGGCGTCGTTGGAAAAAGGAGCTTTCTGATTTCTCTCCCAGTTTTTTCTCCCTTTTTCTCTCACTCAACCGCTTAATCCCTTCACACCCTGGTCGTTATTTTATTCCTTCGGTCCTACAGGTAAGAATGGTAAGATAATTATTCACTTTAATCATTATCTCTAGTTACTCTTTTAATTTAAACAATTCGCCGATTCTTCTTCCATACTACTATGTTGTTATGAACATCTGAGAACATAGGAAACAAGTGGATTCTTTTACTCAGTAGAACTAACTTTTGGTATTTTGTGGCGGCTGCAGTTGAATATATTCTTCAGTTTGGACTTTTGTTGTTTAATACTACTGCTTCTTGTCCGTTCTTCAACTTCTTCATACTAATATATTTCTACTTCCGTTCTATTTTTGTTCTTAGTGAAACAATTTCGTGAAAATTCATTTATAGAGCGATATTAAGTCGTACAATCTTCATTCGTTGTTAAGTTTAGTCGTGTTGTTACGTCCTTCTTGCCTAGTGCATTCAATTAAACTTTTGTAATATTTTACAGTACAGTACCTCTCGTACTTTTCTACCACTATTACAACCAAACTGTTGTTCTTTTGTGCCAATAATACCACCCCTGATAAAATAATCGACAAAAATTACTAGTACAAACATAACTAACAAAAAGGACATTACTGAAACGCTGTTGTATTGATTTGTACTGTTTGAACAACATAGACACAGGAACAATTTTCATCCTTAGAAATTTTGAATTTTAACAAGCTCTGCATCAACTATTGCCACACATAGCCTTGCAATATTCTTTAGAGACTTTGATCTTTTGAAGTGGTAAGGATTCCTGGTTGTTATATTTTGTTAGTGTTAAACTACACACAAACTACACGCAGCATTAATGTAACGACTGCTTTGCATAATATTTGGTTGTTTAGCCTGCATAACACAACAGTAGCATTTCTTTATCACTAAATATTGTATGCCTCGTTTTGCAATAAACTTATTATCAGCCAATAAGTGTGCATACAATGTAGGGGGAAAGATTCAGGCACTGAAAAAAACGGAAATACCGTGTCATGCTGTAATATATAGCTTATTATTTGTGTATAATATAAATTACAATTTCATAATATATAATATAGAAGAAACTAGTAAAAAAAAAGTATTGAATTGAGAGGCATTCAGACGCATGGTTTAATTTAGTGCCTCACAAACAGGTGTGTTTGCGTATTTGCAATAATTATTACAGGTTAGTAATTAATATGTGAATACTGGCAGTCAATAACTTTCTCATTTGTTTATCTGACAATTTTGAGAAAAATGTATGTGATATGTAAAGTAATTTGTCACTCAGAGAGTTCTTATGAATGTGTAAGTGTGAACTGTAAGGGTGAATAAAGTTTAACTGCTTTAATAGCTTAGTGAAAGGCGAAAGGTTTAGTTTAGTTACACTTATTATTGCAGTACTGAGTTAGGAAGCCGACACTGCACTACGCGCGGCACTTCAGGGTATGTCACTTGGTGTACTAGAAGCGCACATTTGTTTTATAGATCTTGTGAGAAAGACAGGGCAATATTTACACAACAGTATTCTAATATTATTGGCTAATATTATATCATAGGGCACTGGGAAATGTTATTAAAATATTTAGGAATTATTGGATTCGAGAATATTGACATCGTTTCTGCTGCCCAAATAAAAACAATAGTAATTTATTTGTAGTTTTTAATGCAAGCCTTTTGCATATAAGGTTAATCATGTTAATTCATGTTTTATATTGATGACATGATTTTCTTTGTCGTATGTGGAATTTTAACTTTAAGATACTTAATGTCTTTTAGACGAAGGTACCATAAACGCATTTAATTGCCAATGAGTCCAATTATTTTTATAAATCCAAATCTTAAATTATGAAAATACAGAGAAAGTCTTTCGGCAATGACTGTATTAGATATCTATCATTATTGCAAGTTCTGAAAGTCATGAGTGCTAAGTACTAATCCTGAGTAAATGCTCTGTGATTTGTTAATTTTTTCTGGCTTGACTATAATAATAATTATAATGAATCTTCAAGTGTTGTAGTACAAGTTGGTTATAACTTATAGAAGTAAAGAAAGTATGTAATCCATTGGGCAGTTATTTACTGGGCTACTGTATTTTATGTGAGTGCACAGACTGACAAGACCAAAAATTTTTTCACGTATGCCTAATAGTCTTAAGGGACTTTAAGGAAATTATGAAGCGTACGTTATTTCGTTTTCAGGAGAA
>JAAAYG020037175.1:1632-13819 GCA_009936455.2 Tomocerus minor
GAAAAGCTACTCCGAAAATGTTTATGAGTATATGAATGATATATGATATATAGATGCATGTATGGATGGATTACTACTGACATAACTTTCGGCGAATTATTGCCAAATTCCTAATAAGATAAGTCGACATTTCTATTTATGACAGGGAGACAGCCAATTGTATTTATGTACATGGCACATGTCCTGGAATTTGTGCTGGAGAATTTGGGTAGCACCGGCTGTTCACCTCACAAATGCAACGTAATAATATCTAAGTACTCAGCAGACTGGCTTGCTATGAGGTTAACGTTTTGTGGCTGCGTAAAATCACCAGCATAAATGAGAAAGTGAGACATTTATCATATTTTCAAAAGACACGATATTCTGGTTAACTTGTCCTGCATAGCATACATGAATGAATGGTGCTTATTCTATATACCACAGTAGTACTTAAGTAAGAGTACTACACTGGAATTGGGCTGATACATGAATAAACACAATGAAAAACGGGAAATTAGGTCTCCGTCTCAAAAGTCTCAATACCCCAAATGAAAAAAACCAAATTCAAGATCTTTTGTTTGACATTTTGAGTTGTTTGCAAACTTGCTCAAGCTTCTGCGAATTTGTTTCGAAGTACTTTTGATACGTAACGATGCTAAAGTAGAAAATTGAATTTGTAAAAATCCCTTAGAGAAGCATTTAAAGAATTGGAGCAGCTGAATTACAATCTTGTGTTAGGACATGAGAAAAAATGAGGATGTTGTCATCAATAATATGTTCCACTTTGCAACAGTTCTTATATAATGAGCACTTTTCCTTTTACCTCCAGGTTTACTTTCGAGAGATTTTAATGCGTTCTGAGAAACGTTTTTGGTTAAGATCGCCAGCAATCTATGTCCCAGATAATAAGGAAACAGGAAATGGATGGGAAATGAAATGAATTGTGTCAATAAAATTGCATGTCAACCTTTCACATTCTGCATTACTAGGATTTTTATTAGATTTAAGGGATCAATTCTCAGCTCGCAAGAAAAGTGTCAGTATCAATCACTCTACAAAATAGTCATGCACCATGTCATCATCGTGTTATGTTGAATTCAGGAAGAGTCGCACTTGATTGATAAACTGCGCAAATTTATTTCATGTTGAAATACAAAAAAGGATCTGCGTGTTTACCACAGAAGTATGCATTTCTCCCAACTCGTGCCATGAATTGGTAAATAAAATATTAGATACTCAGTTGAACACGAGCGCGGACTTTAAGTAATTAAAGAGAACTCCACTTTGGAATCATGAGAATCACTGCTAAATTCTCAAAATAAACATTGGAAACCGATATTGCGTTGCATTGGAGGAGCATGGAGGAAAATAAATTGAATTGTTATGTTGCGGTGATAGTATGTGGTATCAGTCTCCTGATAATGTGTTTCCTTTCAATTGACATTCCTTTTTACAGAAGGTCATATTTCCTGCTTTTCACAGTTTGCCACGAGGCAAACTGAAGAAGAAAAATTTTCCATCTGTATTTTTTACAAACGAAAATAAAGGAACTTAGCAAAAATAATGTTATTGCAGTTTTCATAGATATCTGTTGATGTACATTGAAAGTAATTCGTAGTAAATCGTACAAGAGTTTATAAAATGTTTGCACATTACTTTTCCTTTAATCCTTCTGGAAATTTTCAATTTATTTTCTGAACTTCCAATCTACACTCCATCCGCATCCACGCTTAAGAATTTGCTGTTCATCTCTCCTGTACTAATTAATAATTAATGAAAAGTTTGAAGGAAATGGGAAAAGAGGAATTAGTAGTGCAGTTCGAGAGATAGTTTCCAATTTCTACTATGAAGGTAAATAGATGCTTCCTAAAGTTCAGAGTTCGTGAGAGGGTGCAAGGCCCTTACTCTAATATACCTTCTTGTAAATGTTCAACTTATATCTTATAGCAATCTAAGGTAGCCTACAGCACATAATAAGCTATGCGATGTAATTATATTTGTAACAAATGAAATGAGAATCTAAGTGAACTGAACTCTTGTGAACTGTCAAACAAACAACTAGTAAACACTTATGTAATCAAAATCGTCTGGACTTTGGCAAAAGTACAATCGTAGTGATCAAGATGAACATTGAACTTCACAGTGCGGAAGTGTGCAAAATGAGCCTCCGAGTACAGCAAACAAGAAACTCAATTTGAAAAACATTTCTATATAGGAGCAGGTAGCAGAGCTTTTATTCTACAGATAAAACTATCCAACTTTCACTACTAGCCATAACTGTGATTAACGCATATCGTCTGTTTGTATCACAAGTTTGTCGATTCCAACTCCTTACTCACACTATTTCTATTAAATAAAACTGAAACTGAAAATTTGTCATCTAGTTGTGTTAGTTTGCTAAAGTAAACTGCAATATCGAGTTATTAATCTAGATGAAAGTAACTAATTTCAAAATTTCTATGTGAAAAGGGAGTCCTCGATAATTTAATGCATAGCTTTTTAATGTGCAGGGGGAAAGTTTTACTATAGTTGATGCTCATCGTGCTTTATTTCATTTCAAAAATGTTTCCTTTTCTTAGACTGATGATTAGAAAAGTTCAGTAGTTCAATTATTGTGTTTCTTTCATTTTCCCATTCCTACTTTATTACTTGCTACAATGTCAATGGTATTCATTAACGCGGATCGTAGAAATGTTTTTTGTGTGCTTTATATGTCATAAATGCTTTCTTTCTTACAAAGATTTACATTTATAAACATTTTCTTCAAGTTTCTCAAAAATTACAGTTATACATTACATTACATTACAATTGCATAATGACATTTTAAAAGAGTAAGAAAAGTTTTAAAACTAACATTTCCATTACAATGAAAGGGAATGTTATATAAAATGTCAAGAGTGAATGATGCATGACTCCTCGATTTTTCTACAGAGTTCCAATAAACAAGCAATGCCTTAACACTTAATCTTCCTGCAATTAGTTTGCACATAACGTGAACCTGCTTCTCTCGGACAGATTAGTAATGCATTTGTATAGTGAGCAGTTAAATCCTCACCTACTGACAAAAGGAGTGGGCCTGGGAGTTTGCAAACAATCTATCCTTGGGAAATTCAAGTGTCAAAGTTGAAGGGTAGTATAATTCTGGGAGATAAACCGGTGAAAGTTCTATTCTTATAAGTAGGTGTTTACGAATACAAAGGGGGCCATTAGTAAGATAGTAAATATTTGAGAATAAATCCTATTTCCTAAATAGATTTAACACTTCGTGAGGAAATTGCGTTGTAGCTGTCTTAATTTCTCTAGTGTTGACTGTCTACTACGTCGGCCGTATGAGATTCTGGGGATGCATTAATTACAATTCATGCGAAATTGTTCATTCGGTCTTCAAGGAATTAATCATACATGATTTTGTTGTCAGCAACAGTATTTATAACTGATGAGTGATGACTGAAGGATTGACAAAGTCCCTTAATGAGCCGAAATTATAATACTGTTTACAAGTTTACCATTACTTTAAGGACCTTCATATATTCTCTAATCATATTATCAGGGAAATCATTTATTTCATTATAAATAATCGCAGAAGAGTAAACATGCCATATCGATCATATAGCATCCAACAGTGGACAGTGTCTATGATTTTTGCTGATGCATAGTGTTTTATACTCCTCCTAATTGTTTGCTAGATAATTAGTTGTAGTCTCAGAAGTCAAACTTGTCGGGATGCATGCCTAGTTCCCTACATAATGTTATTTGTAGATAAGTGTTTTTCTAGACGTCTACAATATTCTAGAAAAAGATACCTATGCGTGAAAACCACTAGGGAACAGTGGATCGTTCTAGAAACACTAGACTAGACACTATGTTTCTAGAACGATCTAATTTCCTCACAGGAACGTAATAAAAATATAGATTAATGCAATGAAGACTGAAAATTGACTTTCTACATAAAGGGAGCGGATTCACAAACTCATTTTCGTGCATTACATAAATGCAAAAGAATTTCTAATTGGAAATTAGTGTTTGAAAAGGAAATAGCCTTGAAAGCTTTTCTACAAAAAAGCTTTTTACTGAGGAAAGTTTACCTGTATCGACTATCGACATTGTTTATTATACCTCTTCATACAATAATATTCGAATATCAAAAAGAAAATGCTATTCCATTGAAAAGGAAAAGACGAATAGAAGTAATATGAATGCAGTAAATGCATTTCAACTTGAATCTAATTTTTTATTGTCGCAAAGTAAATGTTTCCAATTTTCTTTACCAA
Source organism: Tomocerus minor (assembly GCA_009936455.2). NCBI lineage: Eukaryota > Metazoa > Arthropoda > Collembola > Entomobryomorpha > Tomoceridae > Tomocerus > Tomocerus minor. The sequence continues at coordinate 5,883 of JAAAYG020037175.1, forward strand.
TGGAAAAATACTTAGCATAACTGTGGGCGAGGTACCTATTACTAGGGTTTTAAAGAAGAATAATTAGAAGTATTCACTAACCTGTTGAGTTGGGGACTGTTGAGTGGCTGCTGCTGTGAGTGAGTTTGAAATACGACCAGTAACAGCCGAAGTTGATTTAGATGGTACTCCAGACACGGAAATGGAAGCCCCTACTTGCTGTGTGGGTTGTGTCATTGTAATTACAGTCTGGGGTTGATTACTAGTTGCAGAGGCGGTGAGAGACAACGGATTTGGAGGTGTTGGGTACTGATATCCGACTACCTGGTGATAGAATTACGATATTTTCATTATCTCTTCTCTTCAACATCTGACGCATAACATTTCATTAAAATTCTGATCCTGTATTTTTGTAACACTGTATATTTAGTAACTAATGCATTCAAAATTGAAATTCTCGAGTGCTGATGACGGGATTATTTCCTTACGTAATTTGAGAGATAATCTGAGTATTGAGGGAGGGTGTATGTTTTAACTCATGAATTCCAACATAGCTAAATGAGCAATCATCAAAGATAATAGTGTAGTAGAATATTATTAGTCTTTTAGTAATACGATGAGCATACACAATGACAATTATGAAGACATTTCGCGCATCAACGGCTCCATTCTCCCATCCATTTTCTAGCATGATCCTCAAGTTCTGCATCGTGAACAAAGCAATTTATCATGATGTGAATGTTTTCGCTCTTGCATATAAATGCATTTACTCCCATAATAAACTTTATGGCAACTTGAAAATTAATGGACATCCCACTAAACGACCATGTGTAATGAAATGACTAAGATTGAATTTAATATCTGCCAGCAGCACATGCATGGACTAAGCTGAAAATATTATGCCATTGCATTGCTTTGGCCGCACATTGCAATGAAATTTATATGATGATTACCAAACGTGTCTTCAACATCTTATCTAATGTCTAGTTTCATAAATAGTTACTGAACTGTGACATTAACATTTAGTCATTGCGCTTTTACTTGTATTTCAATTGTCCGTGAGTACCTTGACTTATTATTCCAGAATTACATTCCTTACATAGGTACTTACATTACATTATCAAATTCAAGAGTAAAAATACCTATTTACTTTGCTATTTTCCTATTTCCGATGACCTCTAAATTAAATTGACATCCTTAATTGTTGACGGAAAATTGCCATCACTTGTCCTTTTACTCATTATCAAGTAAAATTGAGAGTCGATGCTCATTGACTTTGACTCTAACTATCTTTCTAAATGACCTTTACAAATCAATGGGACTTTCCAGAGGAATTGCTGAGCAAAGTGATAAAAATATGAAAAGAAATGAGAAAATATTTTCATGAAGCCTTAAATGATTATGAATATGCGATGCTATTTAATGCTGTCTTTAATTTACCTATACCCATTGATGCACTTTAACAAAAATTTCACAATAAGGAAACAGCAAGTTTTGCACATTCTTGGACAATACATTTTCAATTAATAGCAATGTACATTGATGAATAAAAGGCAGAGAATAGTACATACCTGGGAAATCTGTTGAGATGCCGCCGGGACAGGGCCGCTATATCTATGTGAAGGATGTCTTACAGCTAGAACTAACACATTGCTTAAACACACACAAAGAAGTACGGAAAAATCCTTAATTTTTGCCATCATCAAATTTGACGATTCTTTTCGAAAAATTTCTGCAATTACAACTGAGTTTACTTAAATATATGGAATACAGGATGTTTTGTGTTTTCCTGTTATGAAACCAGAAGACTCATGAGAAATCAATAATAGAAAGTACGAAGTGAATGAGTGCTGTAAAGATTACGGAAATTTTCTCCGAATTATTAAAAATGTATAGTACACAAACTTAACTGGTTGAGACAAAGGATTCTCACAAGAAAATAAAACACAGAGTTGAACAGATTAGCGGATGTGAAGAAGAGAGATGAAACCTGAAGAATGACTGTCCTCTGTTTAAATAGATGCTGTGATATATGAGAAATTTTTAGGCCAAGTCATAGTGAATGGCATAATAGAATAACGTATAGGGACATTATGTTAATAATACCATAGTGCACATAGGTAGGTTAGGGTAGGAATCAACATATCAGTTGACTAATAATATTAAACATGAGATAGGGATGAAACACCCGAAGAAACCAAAACAACTTACATTGTCATTACAACTACTTTCAGACTCATTCAGTAATAGCAATATAATTTTAGTATAGAAAGCATCTTGCACAAATATAAATCCTCCGCGATGTATAATACAAATTACACATTATAATATGCTACTCATGTGCATTTATATTGGTGTATAAGTATTTTTTAGCCATAGCACGATCTCCATTCATTCCTCCCTTTGAAAGGACAAAAGAAGACGCGTTGTAAATGTTTATATCTATAGAGAGATGAGTAGCGATTAAGTGTGTACATCTCGTAAGTAGTTTACTAGTGCTAGTAGACTCAAATGCCATTACTCCAATAATGCTACTAGCAAGGAACACACTATTCTCATCTCCTTTACAGCGTCATTATCCTCTTCATCACTTTTACACGCTGTACTTATATGTAGCTTTGTCTTTTCCCGTTAGTAAACACATTTGAGCATAACACGCTGACACACTCCGAACTCTATTGTCTTATTCCTCAACAGAATGGCACATCACAAAATCCTATTATACCCTTTTACTTCCAACCATGCATAATGGCTATCAGCATGAATAAACAATTGGCATCTTATGACAATTAAATCAACCAGAGCATTCAATCATGAGTGAAAACTTGATATTAAAATTTGGAAAAGACACACCCACTGAGAGAAATTTTTTGCGAACTCCACAAAAATCCAAATTATGTCCTTTTGCATTCTAATATCAAAATTGAATATTTATGTTGCATTGTTTATTTAACCAGGCAAGTAATTGCAACATTCGCGTTAAGTCACGGAAGTAGGAACTCCCTATTATTGTCTTCTATTTACATTAGCTACCTACTTGTGTTATCTTACGTTTCTTACAATAAACGATGTGTTTAAGCACTATATGAATAATGTACCTTACTTAATCATAATATAATAATCGTATTTAACTGATGCTGGTTTTCTACATAATATAATGAGGGGAACGAACGATTTTAGTTTGCGAAATAAACAAAAGGTCCAAACAGAATTTCCATTTCGATTTTCACATATATTAACGATTTTACTAGAGGCGATGCCTTATTTAAATTGATGTCTTAACGTTTGCAGTAACTGTACTTGCTCATCTCTGTCATTCTCTGTTTTCTATTAATTACCCATTATGAAAAATAAAAGTTGGGAACAATTGAACAAATGCGTGATATTACACTTCGTACCAAAATTAGTACATACCTGCATCAATAAGCATTCCAAGACCAATTATGTTAATTACAATATCAAAAAAATTTAAAGTGTAAGATACAACTCAGATTGAAATTATTTTCACCATTTTCAATATTATTTCAGAGGGAATTCAGTAGAATTAGCAGAATTTAAAAAATAAAATAGATACAGATTTCGGGGACTGAAAGTAAGAACAAGTTTTTAAGTTATTCCTCCTACACCTGATGTAATGCAATAATGATTGAGTAACCAGGTTTATTATCTCTGTCTATATTTTACCTACAAATGACTCAAATGAGCACCTTAAATCAAGCTACCCAAAAAATCTAATTACGAATTGTCGAGTAAGTCTGAAGTGGGTGAATGTGTATGTCGAGGTTTTATGCACTATTGTGTAGATATAAAGTGCAGGTACTAAATAAACTAATTCAACGAGCTCTTGGTCATTATTGTAAGTACATAGAAAGCTAAATCCCTGTCTGTACTCTTTATGGTATCATTTATCACCAAGCTTATACTTACGTAATGAGAGTCATTCAGTGGGATTTAGCATGGCTTCATCATCTCAATGAGTCTTTCAATCAAAGAACAGATCAATAATTCTTATCTCCATAATCACATTATAATAACGAGAAAATCTTCGAGTGTGTGATTTTATTTAGTGAAGAGCTCGTTAGCTTTCGAAGAATGGTAACGTAGTTGAATGAGTTATATAGGGAACGTCTGCAGAGTGCCATTCAAATGAATCCAATTTAATAAAAGAGCATTTTATGCACGTACTCCAAACAAATTCCATTTACGTCTGCGGTTCGGAGCACGATTTATTATTATTTTTAATGTGTATAAGATAATTTCATATCCATGTACATATTTGTCGTGGTTAAAGGTAACATACTATAGGATTAGCAGAAGATGACACACGGAAAACTAAAAATAAATATAGGTAAGTCTGTTAAGTATGTAGTACGTGTGAGGATCAACACATATAAACTGCATTGACTATGGGGGACATGATTTCTGTGATAGTTTATATGGATCTCAATATTGTGAATTGACTTGTATCTATATTTGTGTTTGAAATGAGGAAGGTACCCAGGTAATTCAATACAACGATCAATCAGACTCGAATAGAAAATCGTGATCTTAGAACTCTCACACAAAGGAACAATAAAATCACACATGGAATAATTGGCACATCTTACCATTCAGTTTTATTATGCTGATAAATGTGACCTCTTATTAACACTAAATGATGTGACATTATCAATTGAATTTGTACCTACAATTACAAGTGAATTAATAATACAGACGTGTTAACGATGAACATTCACACAGTCTCATAAAACTTTTAATGAACATGCATATGCAGTGACAATGGACTAACTGTACTTTTCAAAATTGAAAGTAAAAAAATCTGATTCACCTTAGTCTCTGCACTATTATTTTACAAGATTGACTATGGCTAGTGAATAGTAAAATCACTTTCTATTTTAGCGTGCAAAAAACATTTCTGAAAAAGGAAGAATAGCAACGACAGAGCCAGAACAAGCTTACTTAACAGTTTATTTATGTACATATATTTTTACATATGTATTTAACAACTATCGCCTTGCCTAACAGCAAAGGATCTGATGTAACACAGAGAAATCATGCACTTTGTGAGATACGGATTAGTCGCATTTGCAAAAATATACAAAGCACCAAAATCTACGGATGCGTTATTTAATGACTATCTATCATGTAGCATTTCTGTCAGACTGAATACCACTGTCGTTAGTTATTTCACAGATAATAAGTACCTTTAACTTCTTTTATATTCCTCTTTCTAAATCCTAATTGTGGTTTAAATTACTTTCCATGTACATTTGCAGATGAAATGTTGTTACTCAAATGCTGACTTAACGAATACTAATGCACAACTACTTACATACATAAAATTTCTGAATAGCGAAAAGTAAATCTGAAATTCATCTAATAGGATTACCGCTATGACTCTATAGCACAAACCAGCTTATGATTAAAATCCTAACCTATTTATAATATGCTGTCTCTGTTAAGTATAATTTATGCTTTAAAACTTTAAAAAAAACGCATACATGTGCGCATTTTTACATCGGCCTTCCTTCGTCGATATAATTATCCCTGTTAATAAGGTTCTATTATGCTAAATATCATGATGCACTTATTTGTGTCTTTCGACCCTTTTTCTCTAGATTTCTATGCTAGTAGAATCATTGAAACTCAAATGCATGTCACTATTGCAATTCAATTTTTACTTGGAAGTTAGAAGCATGCGGAGCAGATATTGCGACTGCAAGCACTAAAACTTGTTTTTGCCTATCATTTTGCGGATTACTTCATTTATGCAGTGCTCATGAAGACTGAAGATTCAGTCAGTTGCACCACACGCCAACTCATTTCGAATAGAAATAGCACAGAGACACAAAAGTAAAAGTTCTCGGAATGCACTTTGCAAAAAAGTCCAAGAAGAACATGCGACAATGCAATAGCGAATAGTTGACACTGCGGCAATGTCTGCATGTGTATGTAAAGGTTTGTCATAAAAAATTACTCTTGTACTCTTGGCACAGGCTCTTGTATTTTTACGTTCTCATTTTTAGTTACTTGAAATATATGATTGAGTAACTGTTTTCACTGGCCATTACACTAGGTACCTACATTTCTATTGAAATCCAAAGTGCATTATTGTAAACTACATGATTAGGGCAAAATTAAAATGCATGTTTATACTACGTCATTATGAATACCTTACAAAATCTTCTGATAAACCAGCATGTGCATACATCATCTTATAGCAGACTACACACATTTTTATTTACCGTTAAAATATATTTTAGCTATCCACGGTACATGTATTAATCCATTCCTTCTCTTTCAGCAATCACAAATATCATGGAAATTAGAGCAGTTGCACAATAAATCTTTTACATTTTTCTGCTCGGCAAAATTCGAATAGCAAAACTTGCGTCATCAACCCAACTTACCTGCGACAGACTAAGCTTTGAAATCAATATTTACTAGTTTATACACTGCGCACTGTTGCAATATATAAAACATTCGATAAATGAGAATACCGATACCATGATATGAAAGCAAAAGCAAGCATTTGTCCATAACATGATGAAAATTAAATTGGAATACACACTATACCCACTATACCGTAAATATCCAATATTTAGTAATTTATATATAATTAATGTAAATTCTAAATATCTATCAGTTAAGTTAACTAATACCGACATGTAAGTCATAAATAAGTAATGGGGGATAAATGCGTAGGAAAGGAAGCTATAAACAATTACGACCTGAGGATAAGTAATACGTAAGTATGATTAGTATGGAAGATGTAATTAACAAGCCAGAAAGTATTAATTTCATTTACGTATGCATTAATTCATTAAAACCTCATTTAATTAGCTCTAGTGGTAAATAAATTGAGAATAGATCCTTCTTGTGGATTTGAAGATGTTTTGGAAGAAAGCGTGTCTACAATAGTTTCATACTAAGAAGTAACATGATGACAATGTGTGTCTGTATTGACGCTTATCAACCCAACCCAAATTGAAATGAAATAATATGTAATTTCATCTTGTTGAATAATTATATTGTTTAATAAGTCTCATGTACATAGGAAATTAATATACGAACTGACATATGACAAATGTGGATGATGTTGATGATGATTGATAATAATGGCTTCGTCAGTTTATAGTATTATAGGTGGACAGGCTAGTAATTGTAATAATACTTTTTGAAATCTCAAGTCTTTAGGCGCCTCTATTCATTAAGTCAGTTCTAATCTGTTGATTCTTTGTTCATTTACTCAGCCAATATCCCAAGTATTCACATTAAAGTAACAGAAGACTTAATACTTTCTACTTCTATAACGTCAGCATATATGAAGGTACTCATTAAACTCATTTTATTTGGAACTACGTACATGTATCAAATCCTAAGCGAGAACGACAAGTTACCTAGCTAATCCCACTTTAAGCTCTCGAGACTTGTCTTGGGTTCTTTTGAAAAGGATGGCTATTGTTTCTGCAGTCTCTATTGTAAGAAAACAGACTCGTGTGTGTGGGAAGATTTTATGAAAATTAGACGTACCTCAATGAATGTAATTCGCCAAAAGCTTAATGCATCTCTTTGTTAGCATAGTACAGCGACGACCCTCTTCTACCAACATCCTAATTGTCTGTTGTTTTAAAAGGAAAGCAGAAAGTAATTTAATGACAGTAACGAACTAAACAAGATATATATTATTAAATAAAAACTACATACAGAAGTCGCTCTTTTCACGACATATTTTAGCCAAAATGATATCAGTCAACTCAAATCCAAAAAATAATATCTAAAAAAATCTAATAAGGTGGAGAATAATTCTGTAGTTCCGACGGCCTTCAGAAGGCCTGCGGAAGTATTTTATGCAATGACTCCTAAGAGAATTGAATCCTAAAGTGTAAACGACTCCCAAGACAGACTTTACTCCTACAGCGGACTACTGGACATAAAATTTGGAATTTTGTATGACA
>JAAAYG020037197.1:0-13812 GCA_009936455.2 Tomocerus minor
CCTACTGAGCCCTCCTTATGCCAGGACGGGGGGAAGAAACCAGGGAAACCCAAAACAAAAAGAAAAAACCCAGCAGTCCATGCTCCTTGGGGTCTACTATCCTTGTTCTGGTAAACACGTAATCGGATGTCAGTTTCATACTCGGTTTGGTACTCATTACTATTACTCATTACATAGTAGCGTGTAAAGAAAAAAGAAAAACCTATTTGAAAAATTTCGTTAGGGGCCTACAGTATTTGACTTTTTTAGTGACCAGTCGTGGTAAGTTCCAATAACATTAAGCGAAAACGATGCTCTATTACAATTATTGTTAAAACAGTATTATGCAGTAATTGTAGTACCTACAAAATATCTACTACCAACGGTTGCTTTAGGGGTTCTGTGGTGCAAAGCTATACTAATTTTCTTTTGCTTTATTATAAGTAGTTCATCAATAATCGGTCAATTGCAAAAAGAATCAAGATGTCTGACAAATCCTCTTTGAAGAAGACGTCGTCAACCCCAAAGAGGGTTCAGAGTAAGTCATCGTTCAATTTCATTATTATTTACATGAGTTTTTCTGAGATGATACCGTTATATATGAAGGAACACCACGAAAGCTCATTTTACCTACAAAATAACAGCTTTCTTTTCTTAATTTAGAAATTGCAGAGCACATCAATGCTCTCAAAGACAGGAAATTTGGACAGAGTGATGTTCTTAAGAAGGATGCACATAAACAGGGAAAAGACGGACAATCGTCATCGCAAAAAAATACCAATTTGGAATTTAAGAAAAACAGTCCAATAAAGGCCAATGCCATTGCAACTTCCCAGCTGAAGAAATCAGGAAATGTATCCAAGAAGTCCAATGCCAATGAAGAATCTGCAGCAGTTGCTTGTCCATTGATCTGCCCTGCTGATGGTAATAAAAACGCAGACTCTCGGGAAAATGAAACAGAATGCATCGAATCTTCGTTGAAAGTTTCCAAGATATCTAATGAACAAACAAAGGATACAACTGGAACAACCAATGATAAGGCTGAAAGGATTGCTTATAAGACACCTGGTCCTGTGCCTTTGGTTCTAACCACTGAGGAAAAATGGCAACGCGTTGAAAATGCCCTGCTAGCCCAACTGACAGAAGAAGATTACAAGTTGATGCCAAAGTACATCCCGGAATATGAAAGTATATACGATGGTCCTTGGAAACTTGGAGTAACGCCACCGTACATGGATTCGTCCATCCCGAAAGGTCCCACACCACCATCGCCCATTCAGTCCATTCAGACTCAACCTATTCAGCAAAGGGAGGAATTCTACACTGGAAAGGAAAATTATGCATTGTGGAATGTGAACAGAGCTGGAGTTCCATTTGCATCTTCCCTAGAGGATGACACAGCTAAAACTTGGGTTCTGAAGAATGAATAAAAATAGTCAATCTTCTCTCGCTCTACTAAATGTGAATCTTTAAGCAAATTTGGAAAAAAATCCATAAATTTGTTGTGGTTTAAAAATATTTATTTACTTTGGAAAACTGTCCATTTACGTACTCCATATGATTACGATAGAAAGGAATGACATTGTCAATAGAATTTATTTGGTTGTCTCAATTGATCAAATTACAAGGAAAGCAATGCAATTCTTCAAAAATTGACCTAGTATACATGTAACAAGAAAACTATGAACAATAAATGAGCTTTACTACACAGATACTAGATACATTCATTTAATGTATTAATTATTAGAAGTTAACAATACAGTATCACCACATAGTGGAATTTCTGTTGTACATGCGTGCTGTATTGTTCTCATTTGTGCAATATCGATATGGTATTTAAATTAAGGAAATACACTGGCATGGCTTTCCTACATTTTACAATTAATTCCATTACATTTACTTTTTATTACTTAGACGCTTATCTTGTAGCAATAATTGTACGAACGATACGATTTCGCAAACTACTACTGAGGTATCACTGTACACTTTGGAATTTTTCTAAACATTTAGCAACCACATCTAATGTAAAGCCATTATATGTACAACTAATATACATTCACAACAGATGATCAGAAACTGGCAGTATTGAAATGTAGAAACATTTTATTTCTTTTTGCCAAATCTGTGAACAGTAAGGGTAATAATCCAATATATCCCGATCCAGATAATTGTTGACACAAAACCAGGCCATACTGTAAATAAAAATAGGTTAGGAATTCAGATTTGCAAAACGTAAATGAATTGGTACATACAATGATCTAAAAAATGACAATATCAATAATGAAAGTGTTTACCTGCTGGATGTGTAAACTCAACTCCTCTGCTAATCATAGAACGCATTGATTCGCCTGCAAGTGTACAGGGAAGAATGTAGCTGACGTATTGGAGAAAATACGGCATGCCCTCAATAGGCCAAAATAGTCCTAAAATGTACACAACATAAATTCAGTCTTTATTTCGCGTTAATTGAAACAAACATTCGCACATTGGTAAGCTATTTTGGGAAATTAAAGTTGGGATAACTGGGTTTAAATTTTAAGGGTCCCAAAAGTACCTGAAAGAATGAAGTTGGGGAAGAAACTTCCCATGGCTAACATGACAGCTTGAAGTTCATCATCACAGATTGTCGCAAGAAGAAATCCTAAGGTAAACAACTCATATTGAAACTCCTAATCAAAGAGATTATATAGTGCTATCGAAATGTAAGTTATTTTGTATTGAGTCATAATTACCGACACTTATTCCAGCAACACCAATAAGAATAGACAAGAAGAGCGTGAGAACCAAAGATCCTTGAACTTGAATGTTAAAAACCAGAACCATGATGCCAAACGCAAGACCAGCTTGAAGTACTAAGAGAACAAATTGAGTAATGGAATAAGCAATCATAACTTCCGCCGTCGTAACTCCAGCCACCATGCTTCTGTCCAGGGCTCCTGACTTCTTTTCAGAAATAAATGATATTCCACTTGCGCAAAGTGGGAAGAAGAATAATATTCTGCGAATATAAGATACAGAATCATTTATTTTGGGGTTTCTTCGTAGAAATTTTTAATTAAAAGAGAAAATTACCCTAGAAGGACTCCCGGCGCAATAAACTCGGTGAAACTTGTAGAATCGTCACCGTAAACTGGAGGGCTTGAAAAGTGGACAGGAAGGTCTAGTTTAGCTGGATCTATATCACAAGTGTCTCCAATGCCTTTCATAAACTTTTGGAAAGTTTCCAAAATCAGTTTTTTCATTTGTAGACCCACTTGTTTATCTGTAAAATGCATAACTCAAATTTTACAAGGGCATCATAACTTTGTTATTGTATAATGTAAACAGTAAACAGACTATCCTTCATGAAAAGTTATTTCTTGCAATTTTCAAGAGTAGGTATATTAGGGAGGTAAATAATTTACATAACACTGGAGCTGTTTACGTATTTACGTGTTGACCAACGACAAATTTTCAAGGAAATAAAAAAACTTACTGGACATATCCAACGAAAAGGTAATCTGGGATCCAAGGATTGTATCAAGTTCAGCATGAGGTCCAAATAAAGCTCGATCTTTCATGTTCTGCGTGAAGTTCTCAGGGAATACCATGATACCCCACAGTTTTGTATTTTTAACATCTTGTAAAGCCAATTCTTCTGAGTCGTAGGGTATCTGCAATGAACAGAATAAAAAAAATCAATTTGACCCGTTACCCGTTACGAGTTACGAGTTGGAACTGTAATGCAATTGGAAAAAAGGGCGAAGTGAGTACCATTTTTATGGATTCATTGTTGAAAGTCTGTATAAACTGACAGCTTAAACTTCCATTGTAGCCGTCTTGCATTATACATCCTGATCCGGGGTCGCATTCTTCAAAGCTAGGATTATCAAAATTAAGTAAGCCGAATTTAATTCCTTTGGGATCGCTTCCGATGGCCAGACAGATGAGAACTACTTGAGTTGCTGGAACAATAAGAATGAAAAACAAAAACCTATTGGAAAAATAAAAATTATTATCAGAGACATGAACAATAATGAGCATTTAACAGGAATATATTTCACTAAGGAATCTTTATAGTTACTTACGTGATGTTTCTAAGAAGGACGAGAACATTTTTAATGGAGAGAGCATACAAATGCGCAGTAAGCTCTTTGAAACTTTCCTTTTGTCGAATATTACTGGACACAGCATTAGACGGGCGATGGAGAACATCCGCCAAACTGTTTCTTTTTTGCAGAGTGCTCTGACTCTTCATGTTTTCTACAATACTTTGTCTCCGTGTGTATCTTGCGACAACGACTTCAGTTGGCGTTTTCTTCTGCTGTTCCAAATAGTCATTTGCCTCGTTTAGAGCTGTCTCTTCAATAGTTTCAATTGCAGAATGTTTATTTGCCGAGCTAGTGTCCGCTGTATCTTTCAAACACAGTTTTAAAACTATATCCTCCAAAAGATGCGTATTATGAATCTCCAAAAGCGCTCCTGGAGAATTTTCTTCAAGAAGGCGACCATTTCTCATCAAACCGATCTACACATACAAATTAACAGATTTTTTAACAGCCGACACTTAAAGTAGCCTTAGCACAGTTGTAACAATATTTTTCAATTTACTCTATCTGAATCCCGAGCTTCTTCTATATAGTGAGTGGTGATGATGACAGTCGTTCGTCCAGAGCTCACTAGTTTGGATAAATGTGACCAAATACTGAAATACAAATAATTACTTCATTCAATCTAATTGCTTCCGAAAGTTGGTTCGCAACATTTATATGCGCAAATATACCCATTCTCGTATACATTTGTATTTTTAGTATACTTTGGACTGTTATTCTCGGTCATTCATAGGATTTATTAATTGAGTCATGTAAACATTGTTAAGTTTTCGTTACTTTTCTTCCTCTTTTCTCATTTCATAATAATTATTTAAGTTTCCATGATCCACTCGTCGTACATTATACATAATATAAACTTTGTGCATCCTTATTATTTGTACGGAGTTGTACATTTTATATAACATGCACATTTAGGGTTTATAGATTTACTGTATATAGCCGATGTTTCCGAAATATGATAATTTATTTTATATGGGATCATGAAGTGATCATAAGTTGCTATACACGTCATAACAGTCTTCCATTAGTATTTGATCCAAGTCAAAGTCAATATCTAATGGTTATTACATGTTCCTTTTAAGTGCGTACTGGTTATACCAGCAAAAAGCAGTGATGAATTCAAAGTCGTTAGTGAGTACATACATATAGTAAGTATTATCTAAGAGATCATGCAAATTTTATTGTCCCTTGCATGTCAATCAACTATGTAAACATACCTACGTTTATATATTTGTAATTCTTGATTAGTAATAATTTCATTATTCAAGGTTCTTTATGGCTGATGATAAAGTATGATGAAAGTACCTTTGCCGCAAAAGTGGATCCACTCCTACGGTAGGTTCATCAAGAATCAGCAACTCTGGATTGTGTACCATTGCTACAGCAAATGAAACTCGCCTCTGTTGACCTCCACTGTATCAAAACATCATTCATAAAACTTAAATTTGCAGTGCTCGATATCTGGAATTGATTAGTTGATAACTAAACTGGAAATTGATAGCAATAAAGAGAATTCTTTTATTCAATACAAAAAAGCTTGAGCATTATTGCTAACAATATCGCCAATTAATTATGAACTGACGTATCATAGTGGTGAATGACGCTTCTTGAAGCATGATCTATGTAATGTACCTGAGGGTCATAATACGTCTGTGACCTGGAGGCAACGCAAGAAAACTAATGAGGAATTCTGTATTTTCCTTGACTTCTTTTGCTGTCATTCCATAAATGCGACCGAAGTACTGAAGAATTTCCTTGATGGAAAATTCTCCATAAAGAGCGATTTCCTAAGAAAATTAAAATCTTGTTCACATATTTAATCTATTTTTCCTATCTTTCAAAGAGAATACAACAACTTTAATGATGCTGGTCCACAATAGAAACAGTAGCCAATGATTTTACCTGCGGCATGTATCCAACTCTCTTGCCAGGGACGCCACTGGCTCTCGTTCCAGGCTTTGCACCATAAATCATGATTTCTCCGCTGTCCAGATGTCGTAAACCAACGCAACATGACAATATCGTTGTTTTCCCGCATCCTGAAGATCCCAATAAGCTGTATCTGTAACAGAGCAAATGAGAAAGGGTTGTTAATAAGACCTGGACATCGTAAAACGTCACGAAGAGAAAAAGACGCACACACGCCTAAAACACATTTTCTTTTGTGAAACAAAGCGGGCTGTTTTCTTTTCACAAAAATCTGCAACCTCAGAATGCAGAAAAACAAGTTTGGTAGCAGCTTAAAGACGTGACGTCCATGTGCATAATTCATCGAGCAGCTAAGTACATTCGCAGCGCAAAGATATTGAGCAACAAAATCACAACATGCAAGAAACTTAAAGAGACTGTGAATTGAAAAACAAAGCCAAAAAACTCCCTTTCGCCGTCATTGCCGTATCTTTTCCCACTGCCCACTACAGATAGGTAGCCATACTTTAAAAATAATTATTACTACCGTATTTTTCTCAACTAGCAATAAAACATAATATGTTTTCCTGATTTTACTAGCGATATTGCTCTGGAAATTTGGACTTCGGCCTGCCATCAATATAGTAGGACAATTGGTTATTGGCTATTAGGATGTAGTTAGAGGGAAGGCAACACTTGAAGTTGTTCTACAGCAGAATCTACGCAGAGTTCATTTGTACTGGATAGAATGCCTACAAGGTTACAGGTATCTGCTGGAAACTCATTTTTACTAACTACCCTCACATAGAACACTTTTTGCTCCTTACATATTCCAACATAAAATATAGATTGCCTCGTCTCTGGGAGAGAAAAACCTATCCAACCGGCTCAACCGCAGTTCATCAAAAACGTAATAATAGTAATTTGCTGAAGACAGTCTGCTCACTACTAGAGATAAAGCGTTCGAGATTTGCCAAACTATTTTCCTTTAACTTAAAAATAGATACAGCATTAGAAGCTTTTATTAATCGATGCAAACGAAGACGTAATCAAGCATCAGATGGTTAGCACGAGTCATCCTTACAATTCTCGCTTAGGTTTTCCTATACTTTGTTTCTACTTACGACTGTAGCCTTGAAAAATTCACACAAAGGAGGCAGTTCGTGACAATGACAATCAGAAATATGTTTCATATTTTCAACACTGGAGCCTAGAGGCAACAGATCGAGCCTATACCTGAATTTACCTGATCCGTGTCTAATCAACTAGTGAGCTATTGTGTTCTGTTCCTTGTATAACTATAATTTTAATTCATTGGCTCTTTCCAATATTTTGGCTACTCGTAAGTCGTAACCTGTAAGATATTTTCGTGTCGACAACCTTTACAAAACATATGTTAGTGCTTAAAACCAAAAGTACACAAATCAACATAGGCTCGTATTTGACAAGGGCACTTGCTATGCATGTTAATGAAACTCAAAAACACACCAACAGGTATTTTTTAATTTATGTAGGCCATTGGTGTGTACTTTTTGTTGTTATACATCATCTCGTCCGTATGTTTTCGAGTTTACTGGATACTTAACTTATATACCTACTTTACATTATTATTACAATTCAATAGGTACATATCTAATTAATAACAAGCTTATTTTTTAAGTATTTAATACCAACAAAAAATTCGACTTAAGACTCATCTTCATTATCAAATAATTTCTTTGTGAAATGTAGCCACACTCTGCATTTACTGAATAATTTTGAAACAAAAATCCCGGTCTAAAAAGTTAATGTCTGATAGGAATCTGGATTTATTCTGATAATCAGATTGGAACAAAGGTCGTTTCCATTCAAGCTCAGACATTCAATGCCAATGCTGTATTCAAAGTCAAAGTCAAGGCACTCATTCTCTTGTAAATATTGTCTATAAAAAAATTCCCATTACGTTATTTGCGTTAAGCAAAATAAAATTTTAACCACGTTTCCAATTGAAGCAAACGTTAAGCCGATGAGTGTACGCATTTTTGCGTAATAAAGTTACAAGTTATTCATAAGCTCATATCGTGTTGATTAGCATTTAATATTTCACGATTGAATCAAATGTCAGAAGTGCGTCCACAACTTTTTGTTTGTCTGTCTGTGCCATTCGTCAGTAAACCTGATTTCCTTCCCCGCGATTATCTAACAGATACTTGTCTGTACTACTTTCAATTTATAACTAGGTATGTATATGTATAGTGTACACATAACTCATAATAACTAATTCTATTTAGCAATGTCGAAAGGTAGTAATGCTATTGCATAGCTATCTGTACACACGTCAAAATTAAAATAAGTATATAGACAGAAACCGTAGTAGAGATTGTCAGATAACTCGACTATGTGTAAGAAATAAGAACAGAGCACATGAACCCTCAAACCCATATTTCTATTATTTAGAGCACTCAAAAAAATGCTTCAAGATATTTGTATAGAAATGTAATTAAACGTACTAATAACATCTTAATGTGTACCTAAAGAATCTAATACTGGTACATTGTTTAAAGGTCATAGAAATATGGAACCATAGATCATAGCTCAATAATTTGATAGAGATATCTTTTAACCTTTCCCTATAAACTATAAACATATATTTTTTTTAAATAATTGAATAGCTAAAGTAAACAGCGAAGTGAACCATTCCTAAAACTTTCGCAATGAGTGCGAAATATAGGGATAAATATCTATAATTAAATCTCATTGATAGAATGATATAGTACATAAATGTCTTCTGGGAAGGTAACTGATGGCTGACCGATAACTGAAGAAAAGGAATTAAAATATCGTTTGGTATTAAGCGTCTTTATATTTGCCTGATCCCTCAATCCCATTTTCATTCCAAATGAAGATCAAAAGATTTTCTCACGCTTGACGAAGGACGCAGAGGATTTATTCACTCCCAATTATCAATATTTAATGAGATTGATATTGCTAGCATTAATTCCTACCACAAGGCTATTTGCATACGTAAAACAAATATTACTATAATATAATTACACCTTTGCTTTTCCTATGCCCCATTTCTACCATCCATTGTTTTATACTCCCATACTGAACAAAAAGTACCCTTGCAATAATCAGACTAACTTTTATCCTACAGGAAAAATAGAGAAAATTGATACCACATGTCTGCGTTTTAATGTGTATTTTTTGAAACAACTCCGCAAAAATCCTGATGATTCCCAAAATTAAATTCTTTATAGACATCGTACTATTATGCAAAGCATTAGAGGTCGGCATTGAATTAATGACGAATAAACTACGCAATTACATCGATAATACTGCAAAAGTACCTAACAGGTGTTTTCAAATATTAGAAGATAGCTAAGTTTTAGATAACCGCACGGATTATTCCCTCACACATTTCTGAAGCGTGGAATAAATAGTTAAGCCTACCACCTACTTGAGGAACTGAAATGAAAAATAATTTACCTCTGAGATACTGACATCTTAACACAAACTCAAACATAAGGATTATAATTTTTATATATTTACACCAGTCTGCTGAAATAAGCTCGAAAGACTTTTCTTTGGATTACGATCCAAATGTGATTCATATATTATACTTACAAATCTTTAGCTAACATAGGAAGCTGTAATATTATATAGGAAGCTGAAAGGGAATCTATATAGGAAACCACAGCACGAACAGTCGAACAGATTAAGATAGAGAAACTGAAACTTGAAAGTGGATAGGAAGAAAATAGTAATCAAGGTGATGCTCGATTTCGACAAAAGATTCTATTAAACTTAGCACAGTAAGATAACGATGTTTATTTTGTATGCGTAGTAAATGCTATTGTTGTTTTTAGTCATGTTCAGATTATCATATATATTGAAAATACATAATCCTGTTTTAAAAGGGTGGCTCAGCTCAAGGGAGGATTTTCATATTAATAGTGACAAGTTATTTAATTATGCGAGATAAACAATTTCATTTTCAAAATCTCCACACAAAAATAACCACAGCAGAATGATTTGTTTTGGACCTTACTTTTGAAACTCAGCCAATAACTTCTTTATGAGTAAACAAACAATTACATAGTCATATTACAGCATCAGAAAAATGTTGCTTTGCAGTCCAGAACAGTTCTAATTTTCTGGAACAAATGGGGAACACACTAAAGGATGTAATCCTAGTTTTATGGTGTGAAAAATAGAAAAACTAACAACCAATCATTCAAAAAATAATTCAGAACCTACTACCACAATAAAGTTTTTCGAGAGACTATAAATCTGCCTGAGCTAAGCCTACTAATTGTCCATTGTAGTAAGTACCTATAGATATTTCCAAGTTCAGTTGAGGATGTAACTTAATTTATAATATGTAGGTACCAAATGGCAGCAAAAAACTTGCATAGAGAAGGCAATCCTTATTTTTCCCATCCTTTAAATTCACTATCTCATACAAACTGTGTACATGCATGTCGTCACTCGGCAGTGGACACTTTTACAAAATATCATATACGTACCTATATGTCTAGATATTATTCAAAGATTGTAAATTATGTTTCTTATGTTTACTAGTAACATGCAACAATACAACATGCAGTTGAGATTCCATGCAGAATACCAATTTTATTTTTCTGAATTTTGAATTAGATAAAGATAATAATAATATCCATGCAATACTATAAGTAGTAATAAGAACAGGCATTACCTAACTATTATTATGTCTGCCTGACCATTTATTGCTTTCTGCGCGTATGGAAGTATTTTATAAGGAAAATCTTTGTAAAATTTGAGATCTTAGGTTACTTTTTGCTGTAGTAATAATACTAAATTTTACTACGCATTTACCTGTATGTAATACTGCTTGTTTGTAATAATGTTTTTACACGATAACGACAAAAACTCTTGTAATGTTCTCACTTAGGCATTTATGTAATGTTTATGGTTCATAAGTCATTGCGACATTTCCAATCATTCCCTCCTGGCTCGAGAATGATTTTAGAACATAAAACCCAAAGAAAGCGACTCTAGCGCCTTTATTTCTAACGAAAATTCTAGTAATCACTTCCTGAACTTCTGAAAATCTAATTTTCTCATAAAACTTAATTGCAAGGAATACTTTTTTATGGCTATTCCTTATGCGTCCTTTCGTTATTCTAACAGTTATTTTCTTGTCCGACTCAATACTATCCCAATCTTACTGAAGGATACCTACATTGCCCAAACAATTAAATTATCTGCCATGAAACACTGACCTACGGAACAAGACAGAGAGGACAAAACAAAGCGCACTGTAAAAGTGATTATCAACACTGAGTTAACAATTATGTGCACAGAAAACATCGGAAGTAAATATAATTACCCATTTTATGAAGTAAGTATTGCGTCAAAAAGAAATCGCGTGATGTAAAAAGGAATTCTAAGAAACGGAAGGTGTCCGTTCTTTGTATTTTCCATTGAACAATCAACAATATAACTACAGGCTTACTTGTGCTAGTTTTGCTTGACTTTTATGAAGACGTCAATAAATTATGCATTTATTTCTCTAGGTCATATGCATTATTATGCATTACATTCTGACTTTGAATCTACTGACTGCTGAACCATTTACATAGATCCAACTCATAAATAACTAGATAAATGTCATTGTTAGGTTAAAGGCACGATAATCAATTTCCATTTCTTTTCGTCGATTATTAGCGGTGTTATATAACAATCTACAGAAAATATTATTTTCAAACTACAAGCATCTCCTAAATGAATAATAGATTGAATAGCTACGTGTATCCTTCTCTAATAATAAGAAAAACTTGTCAGCTAAGGCAAATATTTATTTAGCAGGTCGGGCATGAAACAAAGCCGTCAGAGTAAATCATTGAATTTTGCCAGGTAATTAAATTGAGTGCATTACTTTTATATCTATTGATTCGTAACCTGAGTGTGCTACAAGAGAGAAGCAGAAAAACCATCAAAAGACAAAGTCGTGCTGGACTATCATTAGTAATTCTGAAAGAACGAAAGCTTCCATAGTATATATAAAAATGTTTTATCTGTAGTAGCACAGTTACTAGTATATGAACATGCATGGGAAAACAGTAGTTTGTAGTAGGCTGTTAGGGTTGGGATTCAGCCTTGTATTATTAAGGATCAAACAAACAAAATAATTAATAACTCACATCGTTCCTTGTTCAACAGTCATGCAAAAGTTTTTCAGAACTGGGTTAGAATTCTTGGTGTACTGTTTGCTTGCATTTTTCACTGTTAATGCGGGAACTTGATGAAAAGTGTGTTTTCCGAATCCAACAGGCTTTGCTTTCTTCTTATCACCATTCTGAATAACGACTACATCGTCAGGTTCCGTCTGATATGTTTTGTTCACAATCCTGCCAAAATTAATGAGACAACATAAGCATGATTTCAAAACAGATTACCTACAGCCATTAATAACAATATGCACATACAATTTGATTGAAATGAATTGTTTTTACCCGTTTCCATCTTCAGTTATGGCGTCCATACTTTCCGGTTCGGGATCCGAAAGGGAAAACTGGATATATTAATAAAGTTTGTGTTTTATATAAATGCAATTGTGTTAAGGTTTCTCTTCTAAAATTCGGAGTTCATTCTTTAGGAAAAATAGTTTGTACTAGGTTTAGACTGTAATAATTTTATGAGTGAGTTTTCCTATGAGATAGCTATGTAAATGTTGGTACAATGTGTAATGACTGAATGACTGTAGTAAACTGATATCAAAATAATGCTTCAGGTTCACGGAGTTGATGAAGACTGAACAATTCATGGGAACAAAGATTCAGTGAGAAACTCAAAACAATGCAAACTATACACAGCACAAGTCAAACAATGTCCAAACTGGTTTTCCATTTCGCAGATTTTTTAAGACGAAAATAAGTGGTTGCTCTCTGTACTTGTTCAGAAGTTGAGAGGTAGTTCTTACTTCACTTCACTAACCTATAGCTAATGATTTTTTGCTAACCTGCGATTAGCAATATAAGTAATAAGTGCAGTAGTACGTAAATTCCATTATTTTTATTGTTATACTTATTGTAATATTGCAAATATACTTACTTTATCCAGCGACAGTTGCTCCATTCTGCATCAGTGACGTGCTTTTGCGTATAATTTAGCATGTACTGACTATTGGGAGCAAATGCAAATGTCTTGGTGCTTCGCTTACTTGATTCTTTATGCAAAGACTGTACAAAAAGGCGTTTAGCAAAGAGAATGTTTGGGAGCCGTGCATTAGTACAGACTCGTGTCATGTCTTAGAACATAGTATGCGCTGGGCAGGACTGGAGGGGTGCGAAATCTTCCTTGTTCCAGTCAAACGCAAAAATTGACAATTATCCCACCACCCTATCCCCACAGACCACCCTCAAACCGTTCTGCATCATTCAAGTTCAAAAAGAGACCCGTTGCTGGTCGAAATTACAAGGCGTGGGCTCCCCTGTCAACAAATCATCAGATTAGTTCTAATGCAGATTCGATACCAATACTATTGTTTGTCCGATAGGAATGCTGGAAACACACACCTGCGTGGTGGGGTGAACTGTCCTAAGAATTGCAATTGTAAATACCACTGAATTTGTAGATTTACTAGTTACTGGGAATGATTACGCATTTCATATTTTCAGAATGATTTGTCACATAAAATAGTATACCGTAAACACTGTATGGTACATGGCATGTTTACCGATATCCATAAAAGTGAAATTATTGGGTGCAGACTTCAACATACACGAATCTATTGCCAATTACTGGCAATTACTCTTAATGTAATAGTGCTAGTTAATAATATTCTGTGTAACAGAGCACAGATTTATTTAAA
>JAAAYG020037219.1:0-13810 GCA_009936455.2 Tomocerus minor
TTACGCTTCCTTCCCTCACTTTTATACAACTCCTTCTCCCTATTGTTATAATATTAGTCATTCTCTCGATTCTTTTTGTTGAGCCAAGTCTAAGTCTCTCTCTCTCTCTGTCTGTGTTTTCTAACATATGTGCATCCATAGCTATTATGAATTCTTATAAAGATATAGAAAGGAGATAGGACTTTCTGCGATTGTTATATTACAAAGTAGGAATATTAATACGCAAAGAGTTGAGTGAGTTTGACTAACGTATATGAGTTGGTTGGTTGGCTTTATTTTATATGCATGTATTTGT
The DNA here is from genome assembly GCA_009936455.2 of Tomocerus minor. Lineage (NCBI taxonomy): Eukaryota > Metazoa > Arthropoda > Collembola > Entomobryomorpha > Tomoceridae > Tomocerus > Tomocerus minor. The sequence goes on from JAAAYG020037219.1 coordinate 296, forward strand.
GTATTAGTTTTGTAGGATGATGCGAGAGAATGGAGCATGTAATGTAAATGTGGCTAACAAGACGAAGGTGATAGAAAAGCCCGAGTTTTATGTTTGAAAAGAAACTTGGCATGGCATGGCATGCCATGGCTCAGTTCAGCTCATCACGTATAAATCTTCACCTCGTTAGATATCACAGTGTATAATCATCACAGCATCAACTCAACAACATCATATCATATCAAGGTAGACCAGCTCAACTCAAAGTCAAGTCAACTCACTCCAAAAGCCAAAAGCCATCCTTTAACATCTTAGAACAGACCAGTTCCCTCAGTTTTACATCTATCCATACCTCTCTCTCTCTCTCATACACACAACTCACAATTCACAATAGACAGCAGAGAATGGAATGCTCTTCTTTTCTCTCTCTATTATCTTCTCATGAATTATTAGCCAGACTCAACTTAAAATACATTTGCGAATAACTAATAATTAATATCTTATAAATTTAGAACTTTTTAGCTTAATTGACTATTTTATAGAATGCTATTTCAATATTCTCAATTTTGAAGATTGACTTTATAAAGAAATAGATGTACGGAGTGTGTATATTCATAGATTGTTACAAAAGTCTCACATAATTTCAATTTCAACGAGAGGATATTTAGGAGAGATTCTCCATTGACAGGAAAAATATGCTGGGATAACAATAGGAAATTCTGGAGGAGGAGATAGCTATAGGTAAAGTAAAATTGTTGTCGATAGTAAATAGTTATGTTCAATTTAGTTTGAGTAAAAGTTGCTCTTACTTGTTATTGAAGTTTAGTATGTGTGAAGTTAAGATGTTGATGTTTTGCTTTACTTTTCTTAAATTGAACTTGGTTTTATATGTATAGCTACACGTAGTAAAATAACATAGGGATTCACTGGAACTACGTAACTATCTGGGTGAGCATTAACTCCAGTTGTGCCTCCCTTTCAATGAACAGTATATTTTCAAAGGATCTAATCTGAACAGAGTTTGCCAGTTCTTTTTTACTCTTTTTTTGCTAGTCCATTGTGTAGAGTGTCGCAGTTATGTTGACTCTATTATTATTTGAATGAAATGCATCCAATCCGTTTTTCTTGTTATCCTTTTAGTTCGACTTTACTTAACTTCTCTTTCCTGCATATTTTCTTTTATAGACTCACTTGGATTTTAAGAGAGAGAGTCCTCGTCAACTGATTTTTCAACTTCTTACTCTTCTAATGAAACGGAGCTCCTTTTTAAATAAACATGCTCTCTCTCCGTCTTTCGTTTTGACTGTAGCAGAGACACTTGCACTTATCTTTTTATATTTCTTCTCCGCTTTGTCAGTTTCCTTGTTAATTGTGAGGATGCTTTTTAGCTTTTTCTTTTTATCTTTAAGCGCCTATATACTACTCTGTGACTATATAGTTATATATTACTTAGATGAAGAAGAGACACGGGGTTATGTAATAATAATAATATTCCTTTGACTTTTCCTCCTCCAGGTATAACGATGAATACTTGTTTCTTTGACAGTGACTTTTGTAATAAATAGTCCTCGCATAGACAGTTCCCTTTTTTAACTTAGTTTTCTTGAGGATGACATTCCGCTGAGTTTTCTCACATTTTTCTCCCACAACACATCCTACAACTAAGTAACTAAGCTCAACTACTAAAAGATGAGTCAAGTCAACCTCGGAGACTTCTCTCTCCCTGGCTTAACAGCCCTTCACATATATAGAAATAGTGAAAAATGAGACGAAGGAAACTCTGTCACATGGAAATCTCAAGCGTTCTCCTTAGCTAGTCTCTTAGTTTCCCTGTCTATCCTTTTCCTTTTATTTTGAGAGGTGAGTGAGCCTTTTCACATAAAATACCCCAAAAAGAAATGGGCTAAGGTGTGTGGAAAAATGTTTTCTGGTTATTGTGTGCTCTTTTCTTTGGGTTCACACCTGAAGTGTGCCGCGGAAGCTTTATTTGTTCAACGAAGAAACTCTGTCACTGTTTTCGGAAAATTATAGTCGTCAAAAGACAGGTATGAAGTGCTAGGATAATATTGGCACGCTTTGCTTATTTTATCTGTGTTATGTCAACAGGGCCCCAGAACATGTAAAATAGAAAGGCACTGAACTAATATGAGTTGTTAGCGGATGTTTGTATGTGTATTCCAAGTTTATCTTGTTAAATTCCACCAACTTTTCCGTCCATCCTTCAGTATACAACAAAAGCCCTATAGACGATTTCTGAGTATAGACGATGGAATTTGAGTAAAGTTGTGAAAACTTTTAATTCAGTACTTGTAAAATGATGGATGTCGAGCAAAGGCTGTTAATATATGTCTCTATTGGCAGTAGGAAGGTTGTTCGTGTATATTTTCCAGAGTGTTATGCATTTACTTAGGTTAAGTCAGACTTAATGTTGATAGACACACAGACTGAGAGTGAAACATATACTTTAGTTCGCCTTGTTAATAATGTTGGTTGTGTATCTGCCAATTATTTCAACTTTTTGCTCCTCTCTTTTCTACTACTTTTCTCGTAGTTCCCTTTATGCAGTGTGGTTTCGTTTGTTTAACTCTCGACAGTGCCTCTTTCCTTTGTTCTCCATTTTGCTCAACAACTTTTGAATATTATACGGTTTGTTATTGTTGCACGTAAACATATGCAAGCCAGCAGAGAGTTCACTTATTTAACTGTCCGTCTCTGTCTGCTGCTTCTTGGTTACGTACAGAGCACAGAACTATTGTTAATACCAGGCAGGCAAGGCAAGTGGCAACTTATTCACATATGCATACAGGATATCTGCATAGTCGGGAAAACACATGCACTCCTTCACTAGCCCAAGAAAAGAAGAATAAAACAAAACAGAGTCCAATCCAGAGCAGTTCACTCTCAAGTCAACTTAAAGAGGAGCAGAAAAGAAGGATCCTCCTGCATATAGACAGACAATCCTTGTTAGTTCCAATCATTTAGCTCCTTAAGCTTCCTTTGCGTTTTTCTTTAACAATGAAATCCAATGCAAATCTAATTGCAATCTCAAATTCCTATCTTCTCCTCAACGCTATAACTACTTACGTCCTCTCAAGGGATTATCAGACTAAGTACACACATTTATCTCACTGCGACTACCTCCACACATTTATCATACTGCACTCCAGTCTTCTTCTTATTAGCCACTGCAATTCGACACAACATTCCCTTTCCGGCACTCTATCACTCCTGCTCCTGAAGAATTACTTTAAAAACTGTTTCTCTTCCTTTTTACCTTGATTTTTACTTATAAAGTCACTTAGTAAATATTTTTCAAACCAGAATAATTATTATGTTTCTGTGAATTATTTTTGTGGATGAGAATTCTGTTCTTGTTGCTAAAAGACAAACAACACACTTAATGTTTATTTTGGTTTTTGGGGATTAGTGAATATATTTGGTGTAGAGCTATCTGAAAATGTAACTCAGTTGTGTATGGGTTTGTGTGGGAGCGAGACGTGATGTGTGATACGTCCGACCTGCTGTGTGTTACACCTGAGACTGTTCAGCAAACTTCTCCCGTTCTCCTCTCCTCTAATCTTTTGCAGTGAGCGAGGAGGTAGTGAGTGTAGAGTCGAGTGGATAAAGTAGAGTTGAGGAAAGCTGGTTATTCAACCCCTATGCCAGAACATGGGACTCTACTACTCAACAACGAGCAGAATCTAACCTTAGTCTAAGCTCACTTAAGCACAGAGCCATAGAAATGCAAAGGAAACGAAGTGAAGGCAACGCCAGGCTCTTACACACATATGTACTTATACAATGCAATGCTACTACGAGAGAGCATCATAACATAATCTCGTCCTCACTCTACCAGCTTCTTCTTTCATATTATTTTATATGCTAATAGCACAGAGGCATTTCCATACGTAGAAAAAGATACACTTCCAAGTTCCTGCGTCGAAAACAGGACGGGACGCTTATAATATCATCCTTTACTGTCTATACACAAAACTAAAGGGATTCCTATCTATTATATACGCACACTGCATTGTAGATATGCATTAAAGTAGTGTCTGATGTTTTGTTTTGTTGTGCAATGCTTTAGAATGTAATGCAATGCAGTGTAATGCATTAAAAAGCTATGTGTCTATCTAGCCACATATGTTAAAGTTCAGAGGCAGAGACAATGCATGCATGTGAAATTCATAACTATATAAAAGTGTATATAGGCAACAGGCTTTAAGAAGAAGAAGAAGTAGCCAAGGAAGACGGCTCCAGTAGTCTCCGTCCAGAAGAGTTCTATTAAATTATATCCACTTTTTAAAGAAGCTACAATTATATAGAGTATAACAAGCTATGCACATATAAAGTGTAGTTATATGCATTAAAAGAGCATTTTATTAAGAATGGTAGTCAGTTGTGATAGGGAAGGTTTAACTCTAGCTCCTTGTTAAGATATCTGGCTAGTTATGTGTTGTCTTTATGGATGTGCATTGCATTTGAGTGTAGTTCACTACCTCTATGTGGCAAGAGACGAGTGAAGATAATTTTTCTACACAGATGAGACTCTCTCACTTACTACTCAACCCTACGCCCATCACAACACGTTTTTTACCAATAATTTCATTTGGACAGGGAGGGGGTTGCTTTTCGCCTATCTCTCTCACAATATACAAAGTACACAGAGATACACACACACACACACTAACTACCTATGCATGCTCTTATAATCATAGCAAGAAAGTTAACTAAATGCTAATGCAATGCAGTCAGTGTGTGTGTGTGTGTGCATTGCAGGAGTCGACACAACTTTGGATTGGATTGGAGTCGAACTACCTTTGGTTAGCTAGGCTCTGTGGTAGGATGTACTTATACTTTTCCTGCATTTTATCCCTTTATATTATGCAGCGACTTTTCCTACACTCTCCTATGCAATCCTCGCCTCTTCTCTTCTCTGTATCATCTAAGGACGCGGAGGACGGAGGGTTTGGGAAATTGAATGTGCACCTCTCTCGCACAATGTACATATAGATATTACTGTTCACTTAAGACAAGACATGAAGAAGGTCGACCTGCCTCCCTGCCTTCACTTGCCACACTCATTTCTTCCGTAAGAACCCTACTCCTTAACTATGTGACCCAAGTTAAATATCATCTCATATCCTAGAAAGCCATACTTACTTTACATACAAAGACATTTCTTGCACACACACACATACATAGGTGTACAGAGAGAGAGAGATCGCTTTCTTATTCACTCAGAGACAATGCCTGGCTCTCCCTAATAGAATATTTTACGAATGCATACATACAATAAGTACACTGAATCTAAAGTGGGAATAAAATAACTTTATATATATACACACACTCACAGAGAATAGTATTATGCATGAAATAAAGATAGGTAGGTAGTCTATATTATTATAAGCCTGACCCAGAGAGTTAGGGTAAACTAGGAAAAAGGAGCTATAAAGGAAAGCAATTTGCTATATATTCATATAAATGCCTTTTACAGAGAGTTATATAACTATAATGTCAAAATATCTAGAGATAAAGTTGACTTTGACTCTGTTCTGAGTGAAATTCAAATTCAAATAGCAATTTGCCCCTGACGCTAACAAGCTCTGTCTTTCTACGCCTTTATATATATACGGATATTATTATAGGGAAGGTAAGTAATCCAATGCTCTAACTACCTAACCTCTGTCTATGCTGAAAAACACAATGGGGAAGAGTCGGTGAAGGAAATGCTAGGAAAAACGGAGTCTGAGACTGTGAGTGTCTGTGAGCACAGAAAAATAAGTGTGTACTAAGGTAGGGTGAAAGAAAGAGGGAAGATGTGCCTCTGGGCTCCTGTCTTCAATGAATTCTCGCTCTTAACTTAAAACTTTAACTAGAGTCACTTGCATTGCGCTTTCTTATATCACATCACCTCACGTCACTCCAATCCTAACCTTATTCATATACATCCTATATATCAACAATATCTCCACTTGATCAGGATAAGCCTCCCTTAAACTTACACGACTCAAACTTGCAGTCTCTCTCTCTCGGATGTGCATGGGACAAAGTCTCGCAGCTCTTGTCAACTCCGCTTTACTTTTAGAGTTCGGGCTAGCAAATGTAGTCAACTAGCTACCCTTCTCAAAGTTTCATCATCATCATGATCATCATCATTTTATTTCATTTTGTCTCTCCTCCTCCACTTCCCTCTTTCTCTCTCTCTCTGTGTCTCTGTCTCTGTGTGTGTGTGTTTTACTCTCTGTTACCTTTACTTTTCATTACTTTACTAACATCATATAACAGCCATAACTTGCCGTAAACTATTTTACGCAAGAGATTATCTTGCTCTACTACATATCCTCACTTGTAATCCACGGAGAAATAGCACGCGCATAAATGTACATACAATTATGACGCTCTCCCTTATCTCATCTTTCCCCTACCTCATCTACTCTAAACTCTAAACGTCTATATGCAAAATTTAATGAGTAAACTACTACAACTACATTATACTAAATACTACACAGACTAGATCTTTCTTCATCCACAAACCACCAAGTCCCCTTCAGACACTTTAGTTCATTTTATAGCAATATTACAAAAGATTTTTTTATCGCTTAACCAAATGACCATCATTTTTACACGCAGAACTAATATATCTTACAACTTTCTTTACTCTCGGGACCCATGGGCTACTTTATCCAGCCATTTCTTTTCCTTCGAACTTTTGAACTTTTCGCTTTTTAAGAGTTCTATTGCAGGGTCAACACATATTTAGCAATAATTTTTTCGCAGCTGCAGTCATTTTCATCTAAAGATGTTATTAGAACAATTTATAATTGTATTCATTCACAAATTCAATGTTTGATTCATTATTGTGGTTTTGTGGAATCTAATGTTTTTTTTAAAAAATTATAGAGGAAATTGATACATTTGTCTCTGTAAATGATATTAGTACTCAAATCAATGAAATGCATGATAATATAATAATTTTGATTTTATCAAAATATAATTGCACTGTATCATAGCATAGAACATTATTATCTAAGAGCTACAATCTCAAACCATCTATAATGTTTCATTGAGGAATATTTTAATTTGAACTTATAATTTGGGTAAAGGATGTTATTCTATGTATTTCTTAAAAAATGAAAATGAATCAAGAGTAGGACCAGTAAAGATTTTTAGTAGAAAGATAGCACAGCACAGATAGTGAAATTTGAATGTATGTATGGTGCAGTGGGATAGTAACGGGATATTATTTCAAGACTGCGTATTGCTTGCACGTGCAGAGCACATTAGTTATCATTAGTTTCTCGAATGTAGTAAGAATAATGAATACGGGGCGGAGATAAATTCTCTTCTCACTCATAGTGAATTCCTCATTAAAATTAAATCAGTACGAAGGAAGTAGTGGAGACCTAATAGAGGATAGAAAGAGAGGGACGAACGTTTTGTGTGTATAACTAACGCTATAATAGCGAACACAACAAGCAGAAACAGAAGAACATTATGCAATAGTGGCGTATTGGAGGATGAGACACTTGTGTTTCTGTGTGTCGGCTCAATTTGCTACGATAGGAATAAATAAAATATTCCTAGCTTACTTATAAATAGAGAGCTAGGAATGGAAAAAGAGAGGACAGGACAGGACACTTTATTACACACTGCCTGTTTTGCATTAAGAGACTAATTGTAATTTTACATGTACTTACTCCTCCTTAGGAACTAATAGTACAAGAAGGGAGACAAATGAATGAGACTCAGATTAGTATGGCATGCGTTCCAAACTTTTCCTCTGCATAAAATGCGTAGAATTATGTTATGCTTCGTTATATTAGCGTGTAATAAGGCATAATGCCAAACGAGATGCGAAAGCTCACACTTCATCCCTAAAACTCTAAACATAAAGCCAGGATTTATGTTCCTAACTATTGCCACAGCTCTAAACTCTCATTATTCTACACTGTGCACTGTGTCAGAAGAAGCAAGAAGCGACAAGAAAATGTGCGTATACACACAAATTATCATCATGTGTACATATAAGTAGCCAATTTATGCATTGTACACACACTGTGTGCATTCTACACTGTTTCCAAATGGAATGTGCCATGAGCTACATGCACTACAATAATATTAATAATAATCCTGTGTGGTAATAAGAAAGATACTTACACATGTCTTTCGTGCACGGACATGTGTAAAGTTAATAAATCCACGACTTGCGAACTTTTCCACTCTTTTTCTACTTGTCTTGTCTGTGCCTAGACAGAGTTGCACACATATCGTCAGCAGAAATGGAAAGTTCAGAAATTAAGGAAACTTAGCCAACCTTTCCCATCAGCAAGGATTAAGACGACTTAAAGTCGACTCTGTCATCTTCTTTATACGTTTCTGCATCTGTTTAGTAGATTGAAAAAAAAGGAGTCACTGTATCAAATCCCTAAGGAATATTTACAATTGGAGACGAATGTGAGTGTGAGTCATGGCATTTGCCAATTTTCAACGACTCAAGATGAAGGCTCGTCTAATTTAACAATTTTATCTGTCAAGTGACACTATATTTAGTGCTATCGAAATATCTCTATCAAATGAGATGCTATGTGCTATGAGTGTCAGAGATATTTGCGTGTGTATTCTCCACATGTAGGCAGATTTGTATCGTCTCATTTGAAAAAGGGCAGGATTGGTGAATGTGTAACGAGGAACTATAATTTATATGCATGTGAGCATTAATAATAGGATTTGAGTCTGAGGGAATGACACGTCTCACTGGTAATTATGACCAAAAGGGGTGTGACCGTGCAAATGTCTCATGTCTCATTCTAACTTAATATCGTACGTAGCAGAGCCCCTTTATATTTCTTCGAGCTCATCTTCTCTCTTCCGTTTAGTTTTCAATGTAATTCGAGTCAGGAGATGTGAATCTCCTGAGGAGAGTGCTGTAGTTGTAGTGATTCATATATAAATACCTTACTAGTATATCCTCGGTGAACTTATAAATGAATCCACTCGTTCAATTTACTCATTCATTCTATTTACAATATCACCACACGATCTCATTTCGCTTCCTTAGTTAAATTAGACAAAGATTGAGTTGCGACAGGGACATAGGGATGTTGAAGACACGTCTTTTAGAATTTCTCGTCTCATCTCTATACTCTTCCCTTTATTTAGTCTCTGTCCGTGTTAGAATTCAAAAAGGCTAATAATATATGCAAAGAAGCTCTCCGTATTTATTTGCTCAGGGCCAGGAGGCTCCTTTTCCTTTTGCCTCTCTTTATTCATTGCATTATCTTTGTTGACTAAAGACGTAGCACGTTGTTAGATTAAACATCTTGGAATTTTAAATTACCTTTGCATACATTTGAGATAAATAGAGAGTTTAGTGCACACGGGATCCTTTCTCCTCGCCAAAATCCCAATCACATTATTGTGCACAAGATACTATGTATACATATAGGCACTTTTCTCAGCTTTCTACTTACTCTCTCACTCTATACACTTAAGCCGCTAAGATTAGATTTTCGGAATTTTGCATGGGACTTGCTCGGCTATGTTGCTTTGTACATGTGTGTGTGTGGTTAAAGCTTTTAACCTTAGACTGAGAAAATAGTTCACTTAAGGCGCATCCGAGAAAATCCCATTAGAAATTTTTGTGTGCATGGCCCACCTACACTTCTACATATCTCTAATGTGAAATAAAGTGACAGAATAAGGTTTCCCCAACCTTTTGCAATGCACAAGATGAGACTCTCTCTCTTTAGCTTTTTCATTTTGAAGCGGATGGGCCTGTGGAAGAGAGCTAAGTGTCTGATTCGGCTTTCTACATACTAAATATTATGTAGGAAGTTGCTAGAGAGATGAGACTGAGTGTATAGATGTTAAGGGATAGTAGGTACTTAGCCTTAGCATCAATTGGCTCTTTATTCCGCTTCCTGCTCTGCTTTCAAATCCCATGATTTTCTCTGCCTTGCCCTTTAGCTCTTTTTAGCTTTGAGAGAAGAGGATGCTTTAGATGTCCTGTCCCATACTGTCATTCTCCTACGCTACGTTCCGCTATGTTAATACATTTTAACTCTGCATCCATATACACATGAAACTATATGGAGCTATATGTTTTAATAGACTATTGTAGTGCATTCGGATTGTGTGTCCCTAATACCACATGCTAATAATGCCATGTAAATGTAAAGGGATTTATACAGTTAGGGAAGGGGAACACACTTAATGGCAATCTAGAGCGAATCTCTCTTCGGATTTATCTCTTTTCTATTCCACTCCCTTATTAACCGCTCTCTCTCTCCTCTCCCTATTTATCTACTGCATCCTATTTACATCCAGCTCTAGGGCTACTCAATACCTTTTCTACATACACAATACCCAACAATCATATTATATAGACTAGTGCAAATCAGCATATGAGAAATTAGAACTCGTCTCTAAGCATTATACAAATATAATTCCCTTTTTCGCCTGGTTAGTTTACAAACCCAAACAAAACCACCAATATGCATAATAGATAGCTAGCTACATCCACACCACTCTATAGCTACTGGTTTTTAATGCTGTAAATAAAATAGGATTTTCCTCATGTAGTACCATCCTCTTTCCAACTTTCCTTATAAATAACTATTATATAAGTGCCTACTACTTAGAGACAGATTTTCTATTGTAATTGCCGAGTGAAATAAATGTCCGCCCTCGTCATGGGACTCACAACGGTAATTAGACTTTAGAGCCAGGAGATTTTGATCTAATCCGATTCTATAAACTTCTATTTCCCACTATATCACACTATTAGACAATATTATTTGTACGGAGAAAATCCTTTGTGTGTGAATGGAAAATAAAGTCAAGGCATTAGGAAAAGCAGAGCAAATCATATTTGTTGGTTTTATTTCTAACTCTTTCGCAATAATGAATGTAACAATGATGAGTTTAGATACGCACTATGCATTGCTAATCTCTGTCTGTGCACATTTGTGTTTCCCCAATGTCCCCACAGACTTTTACACACATTTAGATCGTTAACTGAGTGTAAAAAATTTTCTCACACTCCTCCTTGCGCATTCAATAGCTCCGAAGAATAAAATACAAGTTTCTATCTAACATGATGTCATTTCGCATTTCGCTATCAGGGACTTGATAGAAAACGCGTTGGATCTATGTAAGTACATAGATAGGTCGTCAGAAAAGGACACTGGACATGGATAACTGATCCTCTGCTTGAATGGAAGAGACATTTCCACTGTAGACACACAAGATTGGATAACAGAGCAAAAGGACATCTGGTTTGCTTGCTTGCATTTTGCCTTACGTTTTGTGTGTCGTTGATTCTGTGGCGTCTTTCCTTCAATTTTACATTGTCTGCATGTCACTGCTAATTTCAAGTTGGCTAAACTACCTTTGCCTTCACTTGGCTCACTTTTCCTTATCCAAAGAACAATCTATATCTCTTGTGCTAAAGTCAAGTCAAGGGAAAAGGGGTGAATGCCAATGTCACACTGATTATTATGCAATTCAAATGACGATTGACAAGAGCAGAACTTGTTGTTGGATTAATGACACCTCTGCATTCTCGAATAACATTATCATTAGACTATATCACACTATACACAATAATGCGGTCTATCTCTCTCTCTCTATATATATATCTAAGTCAACTGCATATAATATTAAATATATTATTATTATACAACTATTTCATGTTTTGTACTAGGAAGAAAATAAGTTGCATATTGTTGGCTGTGAGATGTGAGGAGTGTAGTGCAATGGAATAATCCGGCATTAAAGCCAAAATCCATTTCGCTTATCTGAGATAACAAGTTAGCTGGGATGATAAGGTGCAATATAATTTGCTGTCTCTTGTTCTGAATTGTAGTACATATAGTTAAGAGGCTTCTTATGTCTTTTATTCTGCCTAGCTGTAGCTCCTTTGGCTATGCCCATCAAAAACCAATCCTTCTCTTTTCTTCTATTGGCTTTGGCTCTACTCCATCTCTTTCTGTTGTTTTCTCGCAGTGCATCTTATTGTTATGTTGGCAGTCTCAACATTGAAACTACATGATATTATGATAGCTTTCCTTTGGTGCTAGCCAATGTTTTTCCTCCTATTGATTTGTGGATGATCGATCCATTCTTAAAGTCAAAGGAACTTAAGAGGAGAAAACTTAAGTTTCCACTGCATTACAGTGCGAGTTGGACGAAAGGAAACTGACAATAACAAAATACAAGTAGCTACCTCCTAACTAACTACATAACTATAATACGTCATGACATAAGCCACAGCATAAATAAATCCTACACACTCAAACGAAGCCAAAAACCCAGGGAAAAGCTTCCGATAAATTCCAAAACCTCCAACATTATTTTACTATTAGATGTTGCCTTTCTTTTCCGAGCAAAAGGCGAAAAGGGAAACTTTACTAGCCTCCCTTGCCTGCCTTGTCTTACTTAATAAATTATACAAATTACGCAAAACCACAAACAAACTGCGTGCGGAGAGCCATTTTCTTTCTCCAGCCATGTACTAGTGCCCCGTGGAATGTTCTATACACTCAATCTGTCCAATAAAATAATCCTCATATATGTTTAGACGCATTATTTTTCTTTTTATATCATTGAATTTACAGAGAGGAGTAATTTATATAATGGATTTAATTAAATTCGGGTATATTCCCAAACGCACTAAAACTCTGTGCAGATTTCTTGGCAACTTTCAATGTTTGCCTTGTATGTAACTAAAGTATTGTTAGAGAGTTAAGTTAAGGCGAGGCTTGGATTTGCTCATAGGTTCGTAAATTGTATTTTAGAAGGGGACGAGGGACGGGACGCACTGTGTATTGCTTTAATCGAATGTAACGTGGAGGGGACATCATTTGCTCTAGAAAATAAGACAGAGACAGGATGGGACGGTTTCCTGCGTAGCATTGCATTGCATGTGTCACTTGTCTTGTCGACTCTTTTCCCTTTTGGCCTGTCCTGTCTTGCATGGCAACTTGCCAGCTCTCCTCCGATACAATTCTCTACTTGGACGGACACAAATGTCCGACTGACAACCCTACATCACTCTATACACTCCTCACTCTCCATCAACTAATACAAATACAAAAACATATTTAACTTACAAAATTTGCTTACTGTTACAAAAAATCCTTTCGACGCTGATTTGTAATTATTGTGATTTTCATAATAAACAACTTGCTCACTATAATTATTACAGATGTTTTATGGAGACCCGCAGAGAGTCAGTAATTTCAAGTGTATTATTCAATTCCAAAAATCCCTAGTATATTTGTACTTTTAAAATATTTCACCAATATTCAGATACCTTGCCATATTTTTGATTTTTGAGGAATGTTTTAAGTTTATCTGATGAGACTGATGACATAATGATGGTAAAAGGGATGCTTTTAATTGTTTTCAATTTAGGTCGATGATAGTTTAAGGGCCAATGTACAGAATTATCCGCATGTCATCTCATTCACATTGCGTGCTAGACACGATAACATATTTTTGATTCTGAGTGCATGTGCTTATGTAAATGAG
>JAAAYG020037230.1:1065-13803 GCA_009936455.2 Tomocerus minor
GTTTTCCAGGAAAATACAAAATCAAATTTTTGGCTCATATAGCCAAATAAAAAGGTTGTCGCGCATGATTTGGAGGGTTTATTGTCAGAAAAAGAATTTTGTGAAAAGTATTTTAAAAAATTCTAAAAATACAAAATGTATTTATTTAAAGTGCATGTATTTCCAAATACAAATATTTTGCCCATCAATGAGTGCAGTAAATAAATATTTTTATAGGAATAGAGTAAAACTTTATATAGTATAAGTTTGCTTTATTATAGTGACAATAATGGGTCATTCAGTTGCTTTACAATTAAAATCAGCTAACATAATATGCTGCCAATTTTCCCCATAGTAAGTTACCAGGTCGGAATATCACTTAGACAAGTTGGACAGAGGAAACGTTTCAGTTTCTCATGAGGATGGACAATGATGAAATCGTATCAATTTTTGGAATGATGATAATAATGTGACAGTTAAAATCAATTCTTATATGGGACAGAACTCTGTTGCTGCTATTGCTTTTTTAATTATTGTACTCAAAGTACATTTAATTTTCTAGTGTCGAACAATGTTCTGTCCCAAAAAATCTATTGTGGTGAGACTTGAAACCTTATGGAATTCTTATTTGTGGATCAGTGACTTGTTTACCAAATTTTGTCAAAGTCGAATGCGGCCGATATATTTAAGTATTGTAATTAAAGTATTCATTGTGAAGTAGAAATCGTTAACCTCCAGTTTTTGAGGCTGCTAATTGATAGATGGAGATCAATTTGGTTCTAAAGTTATGACAATTAAAATGGCTGTAAAAATCTTATGAAACAGTTTCTATGAGCTGAGAATATTTAGAAGGGAATTTATTGAACCTGTAGAAAATGCTATCCCGGCACCAGTGTAACAATGCAAAATTGTCGCTAATTAATAACGTTAAAAAATAGTTCACCTTGCCCCTTCGATAAAATTCGAAGGAACTATTAAAGTGTCTCATTTAAGGCAGTGGTAAAACAAAGCCTACCCTGCGGAACTAATTCGAAAAAGTATTTTTATTTTGCTCGTTTTTATGAAATAGGTGACCGAATTAACGTTGGACAACTGCCGTAGCACGAGTATTGAAGGTCTCACCGATGAGTTTGTCAATTTAAAAAGTTTGAGTATGATCGGAGTAGGGTTGACTAGTCTCAAAGGACTACCAAAGCTTCCGAAGTTGGAGAAAGTAAGTTGCAACCCCGGTCAAATAGTTAACAATAATTAATTTTCTCAAATAAAAAATAATAATTTAATAGAAAATTAATTTAATTAAACAATTAATTTAATCTGCTATCTGAAGTAATTAAATTGTAGTCCTCATCATGCTCTTGATTGTTGCAAAAATGATAAACTAATTGCTACATTTTTTTCAGTTGGATTTGAGCGAAAATAGAATTTCAGGGGGATTACAAGTTCTAAAAGAGTTGGAGAGTCTGTCTACTCTCAATCTGAGCGAAAACAATATTGCCGATATGGAGACTTTGGAACCATTAGTAATTTTTTATTTATACTGACTTTGGTACATTTGTTTCTATCTTTTATGGAAAATGGATTTTATTGAAGCCTGTGTAATAACTTGTATTTGCAGAAAGAGATCAAGCCACTGAAAAGCTTAGACTTGTTTGGGAATGTGATATCCTCTGTGGATGACTACCGTGATCAAGTCTTCGCCTTCCTGCCGGAGCTGAAGTACTTGGATGGCTTGGATCGGAACGGGAAGGACTCGGAGAGTGACGAGGAGAAGGAGCGAGAAGCGGCGCAGTACGCTGCCGCCAGACGTAAATTCCCCAATGGCTTCGGGGCCATGAGAAAAAACTTCCCGCGGTCGAAGGAGGCAGAAGACGAGGAAGAATGTAAGTTGGAATTCTGGCGGGAAATGCTAATGGTTGTTGCTACACGGAACGCTAATTCTGATTGTTTGTTGGGGATTAGTGGGAGATGAGGAGGAGGGGGATTTGGATGGCTTGGCGGCGGGAGAGGATGGGGACGGAAGTTCGGATGACGTTTCGGAGGACGGGAGTGACGAGGGGGAGGAGGAAGAGACTGACGAAGAGACCAACAAAGAAATTGGTCTCAAAGATATTTATAGAAACGACTTGGATGTAACTCTCAATTTCATTCTTTATCATTCTAACATCTTCATTCATTTTACTTAATGCTTAGTCCGATGAGGCATTTCTTTGAGCCTGGCTTTTTATTCTCAATTGCAGCAAGAGAGTGACTCCGACTACGAAAACGACAATGTGGCGTCGTCTGATGATGACGACAACATCAGTGATGAGGACGGTAAGTGATTTTGCATTTTGACTACCGACTTCTTTCCCTATCTCTAAAACTGGAGCTACATGATTGATTCTGTTTGCCCCACAGATGTTCCAGTACCAGCAGAACAATCTCAAGCAGATGAACCTCGTCGGGGAACGAAACGTCCTCACGAAGGTGACGATTCGGCCTAGTGTGTAGTTTTGTACGTTTTTTTACTAAGTTTCCTCAAAGATGTAGCATAAAAATGTAATTCTATAAAATTATTTAAGTTGATATGTAGACTCTCCCTTCCATTTTGGTTTCTAATCACTTCAGAAGTCATTGTGCTCTGCACCTAACTATATTGCTAGGCTCTTTGTACCGCTACGTACGTCGATGTAACCCACTGCATTACTCATACAACATCCACCCACATCACCTTTGCTCGGCTAGCCGCAATTCACTCATATAGTAGAACATCTCCCAACATCTCACAGAAACAATTATGTCCATGGCAAGACACTGCACTGTATGTGGCGGTGTTTGTAGCGCTGAGTAGCCAATCATCCAGCTACACTCAACATAGTAGAGATTGGCATCCACCCTTTTCCCACACTGTTCATCACCTGGCAAGGAATAGGGACAATCGTTGCAGAGGCACATGAAGCACATTCACGACGACGGAATTAACGACGGTCCACCTTCTTTCGGGCTAAGCAAGGCGAGACAAACAGGGCAAGTGATCTGTTTGCAATGGCTACTTGCCCCCCCCCCCCCCGTTAGAGCGCACTACAGCGCTGAGCAATGCTGAATGTTTTCCACTGACACGTGCTCATTAGTGCCGTGCTCTGCTTCCTCAATTCTCATTCCTCGCCCTCTGAAAATGAATTTTGCACATTTTTACCTCTCTGGCCAAGCAAGTCGATGAGTTGTGTAGTTGTGTTTCATTCAAGCATCCCGCAGAAATGCGACGCGAATGATGTGTGCGTCCATAGTCCTTGCCAGTTGATGAACTTAGCTGCACATTTCCTTGTGATCCTGAAATTTCTTTTCGGCAGTTTCGGTGCACCAAACCAAGAATAATTTTGTTGTCTTTAGAAATCTGCTCAGAATGAGATGGGAAAGGGGAGCGTTGAACAGCTTCACCTCCCCTCGCCTTCCTTTCAGAATAAATACAGCCATCCCTCGTTTCAGAGATGATGAATACACGAACTCGACACCCCAAGAATGTAGCCATCGAAGCACATGAAATCATCCTTGACTTCAGCTTCTGAGTTTCTCGGCCAGTCAAATCCGCATCTAGGGTTTTATCTTATCTCAAGGAATTAGAGGGGAAGGGGTAGAGAAGATGCGTAAAGGTCATACTAGTAAAAGTATGAACGCATTTAGACAATTTATGTGGAGGCCAAATGCTGGGCCATTCCTATTCTTATCACCCCACTCGAGACTTCAAAGTATAATGTACCTGCTAGACTTCTAATTGATTAATACGTTCATCAGGAAATCGGTCACCCTTAGTGGAAGCTACTGCTTTGATGTCAGTAGCTCCTTAGATCTGACAACTGGATAAGTTGAGACCTGGCTATATTATTGATAACACAATGTGATTTGATATGTAGGAATCCCGATCAATTGATCCAGTGAATTATATCCCAGCTGTTATTAAAAAATGCAAACAAATTTAACCCTCACTTCGACATTATTGCTCGAGCAAACTAGACCATTATTTGGTAAAACATTGAGCTTGGAGTTGAACATTTCCAAAAGTAATAAAAATATCCAAGTGTTTAGTAGTGAAGCTGTGGATGTTCTAAACAATATTTTCTCAGATAAATGATAGATAGATACCAAAATAAAATATTTGGCAAAATTAATGTCTAATGACAGACTCTTAGTCGCTATTTTATTAGGCTGTTTTCAATGGGTTTCCCGATACTAATATAAGATATTTTGATTTGGACTCCTGTGTATCAAATCACACTGGGGATAACCTTTAGGCGCCTTTCCTTCTGTCAATCCGAAGTACCTAGGTACTTTTTGTACATGGCTGGCAAAGTTTCGATCGTTGCTGTATCATAACTTCCTACATTTAGATGTTACTGCTGTATACAGACTGGAGCTTATCTATCGCATGTGCTGAGAATTCATGGAGAAAGGAAGTGAAGTAGTTAGAAATGTGTAAGGCACCTCTGGAATTGATTTGCTATCTTTTGGTCCGTGATCTGAGTCATGAAGTAGATTTTTGACTCCTCCGTTCTTTGACTTTTAATGCTGACTGTCAAATGCCTGTAAGAAATCCTGCGAAGAATTTCAGCCTCTTTTGGTTACCGTTACTTTGGCTACCGACCCGCAAAGAGTAGAATGTCAATCCCAGAAATTTTCCAACCTCCGGGCAAATTAGTTTGAAGAGCTAAAGATTCTAATGTACAGATTTGAAAATCAATTTGCCAATCTTTTTTACATTCACAATTTGGAAGCTATATATTGAAATTTTCTGCAAAAGTGACATTGAAACCGTTTCAAAGGATTAAGTCGGGAAGTATTACTCCGATTTAAACGGGATTTGTTTTATTTTCTTCTTCAGGACATATCAATACTCTGGATGGGCTTTACATTAGTTTTTGGAAATTGTTTGAAAATTATGAAATGTTAGAACATTTTTGAAGCAATACAAAATGAGTCATTGGTGCTAATAAATCATGCGTGACAGTTTTAATGCAACATCAACTCATTTTGCCCTGCTTCAAGAACAATTCTGTTAAAAAAATTTTGAAAAACGAATGTAATTTCTCAAACGGAGAATCATGTCCCGAAAAGAATAAAACAAATTCAGTCCAAATCGAACCTAGGCATTTATAGGGAATCCTTGAAAACAGTTTTAATCTATTATTTTTAAATTTCCAAATTTGTATACTAATATCATGATGTAGAAGTATATTAGAAAATCAATTTCACTTTGCAACGTGGAATCTGTATCCTTGGTTGGACAGTCTCTCAGTTTGAGACTCAGTAGTATCCGATTTGACGGACTATGCTATTATGCAATTCCCGATAGTTGCTCATTTGCTCCTTGCAAGAGCAGAAATATCAGTGAGCTTGATTGACAGAAGGAATTAATCCAAATGCTGACATACAAGCGGACTCTCCACGTACAAATGATAAAAGAAGGCTCCTGAAGATATGCATCCAAAATCCAAGGGCTACTAAATAAAATTCTTTAATTATGAAGGAAGATATGATCTCCATGGAAATAATTCATGCCTAAATTCACTTTGAAAAGAATAGTTAGGATTGTTGGTCAATTTTAAGCGTCAAAAACCCACATTGCCATTGCACTTCCAATGTTCTCTTGCACAGGAGAGCAAGTTCTCTTTAGTTGGGAGTCGAGTCTCTACACTCTAAAGGATTTAATAGCAGTAGCTCCTCTATGTGTTGTCGAATTACTTTCTACTCACCTGCCCTGTTTCGGCAGGAAAAGCTCGTAATGGCTCGTGAACAAAAACTATACTTCAAATATCGTCGGTGACAGTTATCACTTTAGTGACATAGTTTTAAAACAGCCAGTTGCTAATGCCTTTTCCGATTATGGACGATTTGACTGGGTTGAAAGGGGGACTCTAATGTAGCTGGATCTAAAACCAGATCACAGGGAGAAATGACAATAGGATGGAGCATGTTACGATTTAGGTTCAGAGGCGTTGCATTCTCTGCAGTTAAGACAACTCAGAAATTGCAGTTGGCATTTGACATGAGAGTCAGTTGGCGAGCATGGAGATGTGCATGCGGGGTGAAAAGGATTTCGACTGCTAGGCTTGTTGATCATCACGCCAGCTCCGACAACAAGAAACCGAACCGTCTAGGGAACAAAAAATCAGATATTTTTTTTAAAGGAACACACACTCCGTTTTACATTAATGGATTAGCTAGCTTTATTTGACGCGTTTGAATTTCAATTGAGACTTATTTTATTGCCATCCAAATTCTGTTACCAATATAACCCAACAACGACAGCCGCAGCCATGCATGCCATTAACATTGCATACTGCTCTAACATTGCTAATAATATTATTAGCAATGTTAGCAAAGGAAAGAAAACAAGATTGGTTGAAGTGGCTTGTCTGCTATTATATTTTACATTATCTCTAAACGAGACAAAATTGTGTGAGGAGGCTTGATCATCTTAGGCCGCATTCAAAAATAATTTTACTACGCTACAGTGTACTGGGTAATATATGTATGAATGGGGAAATGTAAACAGAAGTAATGGTATTGTTGTTGCCATAATATTTTGATTCGGGAAGTAACGGTAGCATTTTATTTAGCATCACACCGTAGTAAAATGCCGGCGTTTACGCCAGCAGTCGTTTGGGCCGTTGTGATCTAGGTGCAGGAAATACGCATGACAGAAAAATGTCATTCCCTGGGGAAACAAGACGTTGCTCTTTTCGAAAATTTCCCGTATGCTACGGTGGAGGCTTTTGGTGGGAAAGGACTGCAATTTTACTTCGGTCCTATGTAGAGTAAGGCTCAAGTTTCTAAAAAATATTAACGGTCTTGCACCCCGGGACCAGCTTTTTCTGTTCTGCGTATCGACAAGGCAGCCTTAATAATTTGAACAGGCATGTACTAAGGAATAAGAAATGTAGATTATATATTTATAGTATTACTGGAAGGAGAGAGAGAGCTTTGAGCTTGGGCTTGAGAGGCTAAAATGGCCAATGGACACCAGCGACATTGCAAATTGTGAATTGGAGAACCCAACGGACAAACTTCGTTACTTATCCTTACGTAATTCCCAAATTTCCTTCGCATGTTTTTAAGAAATTCGCAACCTACGGATTGAATTATGTTTATGAGTATGCTCGACGCTTTCTTAAGTAATTTAGGATAGCTTGCGGTTTGCTTCCTCGTTTCCTTTCGTGGCTTGTAGTCTGTGTACCCCTTTAAGCTAATGATGTAGGTAGTACCGGACAAACCACTGATACGGGAATTCACGGGGACGCACGAGTAAACGTTATCCTTTAGTGGGGTTTTTCCTTACATTAAGGAATCCCGTGCTCTGTAGCAATGAAATAATAATAGCATTCCTGGATTTATAGTGCAACCACAATTTTTATTATTATGGATTAAGTGTTAAAGCAAATTAATTCAATGAATTATTAAAATTTAAAAGTTTGTAACGGTTTGAAGAATTCTGTGATTTTTGTCTACATCAATTGGCGGACAATGTTTCAATCCTTTTCGAACACACAGTTCCGAGTCCCGAATGAACTAATTCTTCGGTGTTATTTTCCCAATTTTTAATTCGTGACACTACCGAAGGTGACAAATAAAATTCTGTACAAACGACTGTCTGTTTTAAACTGACAGAGATTGCAGGACTTCCAGGCAAAGTTTTTCTTTGCTTAGACTACCCACTTGGATGTACCTGACACGCATCTGTAGAATAATTCATGGTGAAGGGATGGCGACAACTTAGTTATGCCAATAAGAATATAAGACTTCAATATATTAATAAAATACTTGCTTGGAATCCTTGGAATAGTTCTTGCAATAATCGACAGAAATGCAACTGGAATATATATACCGTTGCAGTGATGTCTTTTTTCACCGGGGTTTACCCTTGTATAAATTTCGCGATTTCACCCTTTTGGCAACATGTAAACCACCTGGGTTCGAAACATTTATCCCGAGAATTACTGTATATCAGAATCAAAATCTATCGTTTACTCTACGTAATCGATAGATTCTGTAATAATAATAGTTTTATCAATAATCCCTGTTCGTTCTGCATGTCGCAAATACCCTCACAGGAAATAAGTTGCTTATCCCCTGCTTGATATGTACCAGTAATAAGGTGTGGAAACTAGAAGATGACGTTTTTCATCTTTAGATGCATGTCTTTAGATTAAAAATGCAATGGATAAAGGTAGCTATATTCCAAAATTTCATTCCCACTTTTTCGCAAAAATGCGAGTGTGAAATAACGAAAAAAGTCGCTCTTTGTTCCCTGAACCGTTGGGCATGTGTGGTGGAAAGAATAGAATGTCGCCGTTCTCTTGGTCAGCTGATCACCAGAGCAGGCAGACAGCGCCGATAGCGGAGCTGTAGCGTCCTGAGCTGCTTTTGTTCCAGTGCACGTCGGTGGACGATAACTCCAACTTGCAATAATAGAAATTAAAATCGTTATTGTAGGATTTTAACAATTGAATGTAATTTCGGAAATGGCTGAGGAGTAATATTTTAAGAGAATCAATTATTCTTATCCTTCCATGATTTCTTAGTACGAGGACGGGGACGAGATTTGTGTTATGTGTAAAGCAGAGCGTTGATGATCGATACTCACAGTTAGTTGTTGTAGGCAGGCAAATAAATAAATAAATAGTTGGGCCTGTTGCGACATTACCTTTAGACGGGGTTTTAAACAGCGGATGAAATCCATGTGTTGGCATATGAAACCCTTTTAACTCTAGTTTGACTTTGCAAAAAGAAGCTAAGCTAGTAATAGGCAAGTCTCATATTTCCCCCAAAATTTAAAATTAACATTGATAGGTATTTTGGGCGCCTAATACTTCCGGAATACCTACCTATGCTGTTCTAAATTTTGGGGTAAACTTATGAAACTTTTCTATTAAAGACCATTCTGAAGACGTACAGTTTGAAAGCCCTCTTTTAATATTTGGTTTGTCAATCCAATTTGTAAACCTGTGTAAAGGGTTTTCAAATCTACGAATACAGAGCAGCCTTAAATATATTATTAACTATAGGACACCCATAATATAGTACATTGTGGATGAAATTATACAAAGGTGGGTATCCAGTGCCACTTTTGGCACGTATAAGCATAGGAGTAAGAAAATAATCCATAAAACAATAAACTTAATATTGATAACTTGTTAAAATGTGAATGAATGACAAATATTGGTTAATAAACGCTAATAGCCTAAGAATAAATCTTAATATTTGTAATTTGTAATTACTGAAAATGTGTTGTTACTGCCCGTATAAAGCTACGCCACAGCACAAAAGCCGCAATAGAAATGGAGTACAGATTCATTGAACAACCCAAATCACGTTCTAATTCTTGATTAAAACATCGAAACGTTTTTGCCGGGAGAGGCTGAATAGCCATAAAGCAATAATGGTAAAACGTATTCAATGATGATCATTCAAAGCACAATTTAAAATTGTTTTAACAAGGATGCCATTTCAAATTGATTTCCTATGTTCCCAAATTCTTGCATCCTGTCTGAATCCCATTTTCTCTGATTCTATTGAATTATGAACTGGAAGATAGGAAGTCACGAACGACTGCAAATAATGTTGCCTCATTAGTTAATCAATTTTAATTAAATAAGGAAATTTCAATGTTTATAATTAAGCCATTTACAAGGATTTATTATGTCTGCACTGAATATTTAAGGGTGAAAGGGGTCGAATAATCCAAAAGGCATTCACACAGAACGTTCACTTTCAAAGTAAATAAATTCATTTCTCTTGTCACTCCACAAATTATGAAGTATATCTTTGAAAGTACCTACTTTCTCTCGCTTCCAACCGCTAACCATGACTGGTAACATTACGTAATGCTCATGTTGCCCTTTCATTCTTAGAACTGAATTATACTTTTTATACTAATTGTTACTTGCGATATTCAGCGCCTCTACCCGTTTAGCCGTATCAGAACTGCAGAGCTCATTTCTTTTCATGTACAAGATAAGTTGTATTTGTGAGGGAAATGTAAATGGGGAATTACAATAGTACTGGGTGGGTCAAGTTCCAATCGTATTATATCATCCCTCTTCCACATATTTTGTTGGTAAGAATTTAAACGCCATGACATATTTGTGCCGTGCTTATTGTTATCTAAACAGAAGTAATTGACACCATTTAACTGAGCTGATGGTTTATAAGACTTATAGAACTTGATTTGGTTGGGGTGTTAGGGGCTCAAATGTCCCAGGTGATGTAGATATGCACTGCCGGGTCGTTCAGTTGATTTAAATAGACATTGTAGCGACGTTTTCATTGTAACATTATAGCAAGTACAGCGATAACTAGAATTTCGGAAATCCCGCTACTCTATCCAAATCAACTAATGGCCAGGCAATATAATAGGCAGACTTTGGAAACTGGAATGAAAGGAAAAACTTGTAATCCGCCTACCATTGCCTTGTTACATTGAGACAATGGTGGGCAGAGTTTGTCATTTTGTGCCCTTTCCCGTTGTTCACCTATAGATGTTTTGGAACTATACAATAAAATGACGGTCTTCGGGAAATCCGACGGTACTGCAACCTTAAATTGCACATTGGTTTCGGTGTTTATTTGAATCTCATGAGTATTAAGTTCTAAATCTAAACGTATATTATTAGCTCATTGTAATAAGTAACATCATAATCACAGAAAATATGTTGTTTATAAATTTACAATATATGTAATACAATTATATAGAAGCAGAGGTTAATGGAGATACAATACACTCAACAAACAAGGGATGAATAATTTGTGAACGGCTGAAAAGTCTTGCTGCATTTATGTAAATGGTTTTTGATGGATACTTAATTTTTGACTTTGCCATATACTGCTAAGTACCTTATTGCTGTAAAATTATTAGAAACCAATATAATAAGAGAAGGAACTATTCATATTGTTAATATCGTTTATTGAATCATAGTCACTGAAATACATACTGGTGCTAGGGCATTGATATTTCGTAGGTATTTCTTGTACCAAGGGAGAGTCGTACAAAAACTGTTTGCAACGTTCAAAATTTTGTGGAGTGGGAGAAATACCTGCTGTTTGGACAAAAGTAGTGATTTCTCCTTTGCGTTGTTTGAATAAAGAAAATCGCTAATGACTTGCCCTCGGGACACGTGTGCTCGATTTTTTGAGATATTACCTTTCAAAATGCGTTGCCCCTAGCTGGATAAAAACGGTTTTTGCGTATTTGCCATACTATCCATGGCGCCAAATATTTATTGACTTCTACATTCATATTTATTAGTCATCAAATTTTAGTAATATTTTTCGCGCAGGTGCTCTCGATCGACGAGGCCCCCTTAAAAGGACTACTTAATACACAACCTGCGTGAAATTTACGGCCACACTTGCATGACTTATAAGAGACTCACGTCATAGACAGTCATAAGTCATAATACACCCACAGAATGAATAGTAACGTCTATATTCGAAGACTAATAAAGTCTAGACGAGGTATGGAGTAGACTATAGCTTTTTACTATCATACATAATCAAAATTGGCCTCGGAGAAAGAATTATGCACACTCGTGATTATAAGAGCATTTTTCACACACTTTTACATTCGAGGGTAAACCAAAGACAAACGAACGGGCGCGTAAAATGTGAAGTATAATTACCAATTCTACCGAACGAATACTGCAGAAGCCGTAAGGAGCATTTGGACTTATTCTAAACGTACGCCGGGCTGCATGGGATGGGACCCGGAAAAGAAGTGAAGGTGCCAGGCAGCCGGATGTCAGTTTCGCTGTGTCCCATGCAACCGGGTGACATGTAGCCGGATGCCGTTACCCTTCCGCATGTCATGTACCTCCAGGACACTTGAGAAGTCTTCGACAAAAACATTGAATTTTTTTGGGCCGTTTTAACTCACCCTTGGGGATGTTATGGAACCACACATTCTGTCCGTCCGTCCAGCCATTAACACAATTCGAACGCATTCATGGAAGTATTGGCAGAAACATAGCATGACAATAACGCATGTGACAATAAAGCAAAATGGATTGATTGGATTCACGGGTTAGGGAGATAGTTTATTGCTTATTTTGATAGTCGAATTCAAAACAAGTACATCAAAAATGCACTTGTGTTTCTAATGGATTTTTTGCCTAATAGTATAAAAATCATGATGCTGCTTCTACATATCATTGTATTTGATAGTGAAATCAATTATTATGAAAGTTTTTACGCCTTAGATGTATTCATAAATAAATTATTTCTGTATAATAAGAAAAACATTTCTAATATTCAGACACGCAATACTGTTAATAAATGTTACCTACGTTTTCTACTAACACCAAAAGTTGAAAACAAAATATTGCAAACTGCTTCCACAAAATGTCTTATAAACAAATCATGTAATTGAATACAGGAACAAGAGTCTTCATGTACATAAAGGCTTCCCCAAAGCTGTGTATAGGGTACCCTCCCCTAGGATGAACTTGCCGTTAGTTTTTAACTTTGAAGAAACACTTTAATATTATATGATTTTGTGATATGACTATTTGCACTCTTTGTTCCAACGTGGATAGGTGCGCCAGGCGTGCACACATTTCATTTACAGTGTCAGTGAGACTCGCTAAGGGTATGCCGTAGTAAACGAAATACATGGAATTTCCTATTCCGTCTTATCAAGAATAACCACAACTCGATCAATTATCCATCAATATTTGCATATAATGATTCGATTGAATTGAAGATTAACTTGCCGTCGAGGAATCTCGATTT
>JAAAYG020037241.1:0-13802 GCA_009936455.2 Tomocerus minor
TTAGGAACCGGAACCGGAAAAACCGGTCCGGTTCCGGTTTGAGTGCCGGTTCCGGTTTATATTTGAGAGCTCTAGTAGGTACCTACACTTTGGAGGACAGACAATTTCAAGCATTGTTATGCAAGGCCAGTTTTGAAGATCGTCAACATTCTCCGATGCAACAACTCTAGGTGATGCACTAATTTTAGACTGCATGGAAGCTCCGAAGACATTCGCGTAATTACATGTAGCTTTACTCATCCGCTCATTGTCATTACTTTCCATGCCCCAATTATTTTCTAGTGCGCTTCCATGTACTCCTACCGATAAATGTTCACTTTGCTTGGAACTTAATTGTCGCTAGTTTATTTCCTTCGTTTGTGAAAGACGAAAATAATTAGATCTACCACTTTACAACGCCGAGTGTGAAAGAGATGTACAAGATTGCTCCAGACTGTCTGATGCTTTTACCTTACGTCTCATGTCCCGCAAAGAAAATTTATGTGGAGATCTAGATATTTATTTCGTACTTACCAATTATAATCATTTAATTAAAAAAAACAATTTAAATGATCCATTTAAAAAAATATCATTATAATAATTTATCACAATATTTCATGTTTTAAATTTATCTGCTAAAATGAAGTTATACCCGAGGTAAGTAGTTCTAATACGCCGTCTTTGTGCTACAATTACTTTCAATTGTTGTTATGAAAATCAACTAGACAATTATTTTGAACAATAGCTAGACAATTATTTTAAAAGAATAATTTCCTCTGTCTATATTTGAAAGATTGTTCGGATTATAAATTATATTCTATTTAAATACGAATATTTTAACAATGTAGTTAATTATTAGGGCATAATGCAATTAAATTACTTTATACTTAAACAACCAGCGTGACAGTGACATCCCAGATAGGCATGTGTTCAATTTTCCGTACGGGATTTGTTGGATCGCTATCAATTTCCATTTACTTCGAATGGAAAAACATTGATATAGCTAAGTACTAACCTTTCAAGTTCGGATATGCTAATTGCCAGTAAACGCACCAACTTGTACACTTTCGTGATTCGCTGTATCAGGACTCATTGTCTTTCGGTTTGGCATGAGAGGAAGTGTGCTTTCATTTACTTGCCGACGGTTTTCCAAATAAAATTAATGTAAATAATATTTTGAAAATCATGATTTGAAGATATTCACAGTGATTGATTCTGTGCAGAAATAAAGAAAGATTCCCCAATTCAGTGAGAAGTTACAGTATTTGTGTGCGTGGTCAGAATGAAAATATATTTAATTGTGATTGTTCTAATATACACATTAGGTGATAATATTTTTCAATACCTCCCAGGGATCTTTCATAATGATCCTCCCATATTCAGCTCAGCACTCGTTAGTTGCTTTAACTTTGGAAGGAATTCTCCAAGAGTAATAAAAAAAAAAAAATTTTAATAATAATAATAATAATAATTGAAAAAATTAATTGAGAAAATTAAATTATGTAATTAATTTTAAAATATTATCTGGGTGCATTTTCAGGAGACCAAGAACTATTACAGCGACCGTTTTTCTTTGCATAACATCCATGGCGAAAGAATTCCATCGAGTAGAATTAGCAGAATGCGTAGGACAAATTTAGGGGAAGAATCATCCCAGCCTCAAAAATTGGAAAGTGCAGTTTTCGACGATGAAATCGAAATGCTGAGAGTGAGATTCCTTTTAAAAATATTCATAAAAAAATAAATAAGCAAAATAAAAAATGCTATGTCATTTTTATGTTTAGAAAGGAAGTCAAATGGAAACGGGAGTCTTTGCTTACGTTCGTAGCCTGAATTCCTTTTTCGGAAAACTTTTGGGTGGATGGTCGCCCTTTACGGTTAAGTCGTTTAATAATTACATGCTTTTAGTGATTTATTTCATTTTGTTTAATTGTTTTCTACTATTTACTATTATTTATTTAATTCATTGAGAGGGTAAATAATAAGCATGTGTTAATCTATTTATAGATGGGGGATCCAATAGTTGAAGATTCGCCAATAGCGGAAGCCCACACCTCAGATTTGCAGGATCCAACCATTTCAGGGGAAATTCAAGCTGAAAATGAGATTGGCAAAGAAAATGGCTTGGTGGAAAGTGAATCCAATATCGTTTCGACGCTTACCACAGTTGAGCCCGACGTAATTATCATAGATGAAGAGAATAAAGCTGATATTGAAGATTTAATTGAAGAAGTTGAAGAATCCTCAAAAGAAATGTCACAGCCAACAGAAATAACGAAAGAGGATGACGAAAATGTTATTCCTACTTCTGAAGATATAAATATAATTGATAAAGTTCAGGCTTCGAAAGAAAAACTAAACTCAGCAATAGAAAATGGTGAAAAAAGTCCACTCCCGACGAAAGATGAAATTAAATCGGAAGACACTGTAAGTAAATGCACATTATTATCACACTATTATACTCGAATTTGAACACATTAAAATAGAACTAAAGTAAATGTTCATTTTTACACATTTCTTTAGTTTAAAGATTCAAAAATAACATTTGAGGGAAAAGAAATAATTCCGGGAAGTAAATATGAAATTCAATTTCCTGCGGAGAAAACTTCCGAAAAACTTTCAGAAGAAATCGTTTCTTTAGAAGATGCACCAACTTTTACGGATGGCACTCAGACTACCAAGTCCAATTTGGTAATTTTCAGTTAATATTCATAACAATTTTAAGGAATTTTCCTTTATGTATGTTTTGTAATTTATTTAGTTGAGACTGATAGCAATCAACGATGCCATGACGGGAAATCTGAGAGGAATAGATAAAATTAACTACCAATGTCAGCGTGAAGCCTTCGAAGCCGGTCTAGATGGATTGTTCAGAGCATTTCTAGCGTCTGAAGGCCTGCACCTTCATAACATTCTCAGTCCTGCCGACAGTGTTGATAAAATGATTGTGAACAGCGATGGTGATGTGCTTTTCAAATCCTACCGACATCTTATTTCTACGAAAGGAAAACTCAACATCACAAATATAATTGCTCCTATTTACTCTTTCAACAAAAAGAATATTATCTTTGATGAACACTGGTAAACAAAATTAAGACTTTCAATTAAAAAATATTTAGATTTTATATTCAATAAAATGTTTATGATTTTTTTAATTTCTAAGGCCGTTTAATTTGGTGTGGACTGGACATGAAGACGATGAGTTTAAAAATGGAAATATTAAACGCTGTAACGAATGGACTTCTGAGGATCCGTACCTAAAGGGCGTTACATCTGATTATCTGTTTAAAGGACTGCTGTATACAAGAGAAGAACCCTGTGACGACACATTCATCGTCCTGTGTCTTGAGCTCGGATCTAAAAATTATATCAGCGCATTGTTAGATGAAGAGGAGTACAGCCGAGAATTGGAGGCATACTATGAGCCGTTTAGCCGAGATAACAACTTAGACACGGATTACGCAATTGACAACAATATCTTTAATGAAAAGCATTTTGTAAAATATGACAAATTTCGCTATTACAGATGAAAACCACTTAGAGTTGATTGAGACAGTTGAAAAAAGTATGGTCTTTCGAGAGGATGAAATAAAAAATCACAATTAACTTGTATTTTTTATCTCAAACCAAGTAACTTAAAAAAAGTGATGTAAAATGTAATACTTGCTAATTGTTAGTGTTGATGATATTTAATAAATAAGTTGACATATATACATAGCCGTGGGTTTTGAAATATAATCATTAAAAATACATTGTTACAAATTTTAAAGAAGAACTGCTGTCCTAAGTCCTGTACTATGAAGTTTTTCGTGTTTTTTTAACTTGAAATTTGAAAAAAATCTCTGGAGCAGAGCAGGATTTGTATTTTGTACCAAAAAGTTTTTCTCCTGTGTGAATTAATTAACGAGGTTTGAAGTGATGTAGTTGTTTGTGTGAAGTACACATCTGAAAACATAAAATGATTATCATTAATGAAAGTCATGTCTACATTATGTCCCAAAGTATTGAAATTAAAAATTGGCTAATAATAAAAACTCTTATTAAAAGAATGGACAGCGAGGGAATGAAAACTAAATTATATGAAAATCCATTATTAGTAGGTCCCATTAATTCGAATTTAAAATAGAATACCTGCTGAATCTATTTCAAGATGATCCTTTTCTTCTACTAGTTATGTTTCGTATTTATCTACGTTGGGGGATGTGATGCCACTATGCCACTCAGCTGATGAACAAATTCATTATTCTTCTTATCACATGGTAAATTAATTCAAAACATTTCACCCATAAATACTGGTCATACGATTGCTTGAGTTCTGTTAATTAAAAGTACGGATAGTATAGGTACTCACTGAACTCTACTGTCAAGATGCAATTGTATACTTTTTTCATATTTTTCAATTTTTTCCAGATTCCATATTTTTATGCCTAATGCATTTAACTAAACTGTTGCACTCAAATGTACATATTTAACTGCCTGAGCAAATAAAGCAATTAAATCATTGGAAAAGGAATTTGACTGCTAATACTACAAAAGTTATCATTGAAATAAACTCCACGATCCACAAGCAATCGAATGAACTTGAGGAAGCAGTCTGATTCAATAAATCTAAATCTAACTGAAGACATTGACAATGGCACTGAAAAGTGTTTAAAACTTCTTGGGTGCTCCAGCATGGATTTTTGAATGAACTGCCCGCTCCTCATCAGTTGGAAATTGCTGGCCGCAAAAAAAGCAGCTAAAACTCTCTGGAGGTCTGTGGATATAACTAATGACTCCTTCCATTTCAGATTCAGTAAGTTCGGTTTCCGGATTTTGTTCCTCTTCTCGATCCTGAGCGAATGGGTCGATCTCAAATTCGACTGCTACACTGGCCCCACAATCCAATCGTCTCTTTTTTATAGGTAATTGATCACTGTCCTCTTGGCAGACAGTGTTGACATGTCCTCCTATATTTAATTCGGCGTTGGGAAATACGATAAGGTCTTCATGAGCCTCAACAGGAGGATAGTCACCAGACGGTGCTTCGTTGAGTACTTTAATAAAATCATCTGCAGCAGAATCTGCGGTTTTCAACGGGAGAATTTTCACTATTTTCTGTTTTTCAACTGTCGTCCTAGATTTAGCTTCATTTTCATCACTGCTGTCTGAAACACAATAGACTTCTTTTTCTTCGTCACTAGGACGCAATTTAAAACTGGTGGCACGGCGACCACGCTTTGTTATCACTGATTGATGATGCAAGCGTCGAGGGGTTTTTTCGCTTATAGTACTTGTGCCGCCTGTTTTCTTAACAGCAATTTGCCGGGTTTTGATTTTCGCTTCCCTCACACTTTGATTACGTTTTTTTGAAGTACTTTCATTTTCAAACTTCACAGTTTTCGATGGCTTTCGTTCCTTAACTTTTCTGGAAGAGCTTCGTGTAGTCGGAGTTGAAGTGGGTTCTAGGATTACAGCACTGCTGCTACCTCGTCCATTACCCGAATAAGTCGAAGGAGTTGTACTGAGAATTTGCTGGGCATTTATCAGTCGACTGTCCACTGCTGTAGTCATTTTTAATTTCGTTTTAATTTCTTTTATTTGTTCCTCCAACCCATACACTCGGGTTGTAAGCCTCCATATAGTATCTTTCAGTACTTTTATCTCTCCCTCCATAATTACTTGCCGTTTTTCGGTCTTCATCGATGTGACAAGCTTCTAAAATAGTAAAATAAAAATAATCCGTAATTTCAAATGGACCATTGCTCAGTATTTTTGTTTCTGTATTGTTACAGGAATCAACAAATGTGGAAACGTTAGTTATTTTAACAACTTACTTAGCAATTAATCCAGATAAGAAATCCCGTCAGAATTAAGTCACAGGATTTTGACTTGTGGTATTTTCAATATTGTCCGTAAAAAGAATATTACTTGCAAATGTTTGTTCACCGGGTAATCTTCATTAGCTGTAAAAATAAAATCATATTTATTAAAAGATTTGTCAGGTATCAAAGTGCCAGCCGGCCAGCATCTCCAAAAATTAAAAACAAAACCGAACAAAGGAATGACTATCCTTTTCGATGCATAGATTAATAATTATTTGTATAATAGTATTATGTCTCCGTCCATTACGTCATTCTTGTGAATTAAAAGTGCTAAACTGTGTAAATATTCAAGATAAACATCTATATTCATTACTTTTAATTTTTTAGTCCTACTGCTCTTTCTCTTTCGTTTCCTTCAAATGGAACACACCTATTGAGGCACAGATCACAAATTGTAGCTTTAATTTCATAAATGTATATCCAAAATTTTAAAGAATAAATTAGAATTACAACTGTAAATACAAAAAAGGAAAAGTAAGACATTCAATATTGAAATAGCAATCCAATCCCCCTTTCCATTTTTAAACAATCATTCATAAACAGCGCGAAATATTTTACGTTGAAGATAGACCTTGGGGCTGAGCTCGCTGGGGCATTGCTTTAATTCAGGCAAGCGTATACTCATAATAATAATGATATTATTATTATTAAGTGCATGAGAATCTCATATCATGAAATATTATGTAAATAATATGTATTTCTATTGATCAGTGAACATTTTTTTCTATCATATACCTGTACGTTTTACCAGTTCGTTATTCTTAAGAATTCCGTATTCATCGATGCTAGTAAATAATAAATATATATGCATACATACATACAAATAACTGAAATAAAATTAGTACCGTCTGATCTAATGCATTTTATCAATGACTAAATTGTTTTAAAAGGTGAACATATTTTATTTTACATACATACATCTGCAGCAGTATAAACTTGTAATGCTTTTGCTATACGTAGCTGTTTTTCTAACGGATAATTAATTCGTCTGTCGATATGGACTATATTTTCCGAAATTCTGATATTTATATGTACATTTATTGAAAGTCTAATAAATTACAATGTGCAATTACAATTTTCTAATTTAAAATTAAATTAGCCGTTGATACAATTGAGTAGTACTAAAGAACATTTTAAGCGAAACAAAAATTACGGGTTGAAGTTTTTCAAATGATGTCTGTTAAACTTCCAATTGGCCGCAATGGTCCATTGCTGGCTGCTGAGTGAGTTTTTGGAAAGAAAATCTTTAAAGTGGTGATTAACACATTTCTGTATAAGATTTGGCATTTTCCACTGCTCCACTTTGTTTTCTCTTTTGTTTTTCTGTACGAGAAAATTCATTCTTAAAAACTCGAGGGCGCTTTCGACTTCGCTGGTTTCAAACTGCCCAGATTTTTTAAAGTATTCAACATCAAGATTTTCCTCTTCCGCGCACCCGAAAGCCAAAGCGACACGCAAGACGACTTCGCCACTTTTGTCAATAACTTTCATAGCTGTCGTCATTGACTCATAAATTGAATGACCCCGGAACTTTTCATGAATTAATTCGCCATTATACTTAATGTCATCCAAGTATTCCTCTAAGGGGCATTCCTCGCTGATTATTGCCTCCATTGCAATTTGCAAGGCTAATGGCCAATCGTTTAGGTATTGACATAATTCCTCGATTTCAACATCAGGAACACTTTCAACTTCCAAATTGGTTTTGAGGAGCTCCAAACTTTCCTCAGGTCTGAAAAAATCCACTGAAATTGTTGGCATGTTCCACTGTGGCTCCGTCGAGGTGACAATAACGTGGAAATTCTTATGGCAATAAGAAATCATCTGAACAATCATCGCTCTCAATGGCACATTGTCGAATACAAATAAACATTTCAAACCAGATAAGATTTTGAACATATTAATGGCAGTCAATTTTAGATCATACCAAGCATTTGTTTCCAACTTTAGGGCATCTGATAGCATTGGCAAAGATTGAATTGGGTTTAATGGATGATCTACGTGACCAATATCAAGCCAGATGATGTGATCAAATTCCTCCTGGTAATATTTTGCGAACCACAGAGCTGTTGTACTTTTTCCGACTCCACCTCGTCCAACAATTGCTACTTTTCGATTTCCGCCAAACATTAAATCGTGAATTTCTTCGACAAGTAACTTTCCTTTATTTTTCCTCCAATGAAAACGTTCAGGCAAGTCATTTTCAGCTGGCCACCATTTTTCCTCTAACATAAGAACCTTTCGTTGGAGTGGTTCCACTTTTTTACCTTCGATCACATTCGCACAATGATCATTCAGAGTTTTCCTGAAGATTTCCAACACCGTTTTCTCGTTTAAATTCCAATCCTTTTTTCTTAATAAACGAAGTAATCCAACATTTCTTTCCAAGGTTGTGCTCAAGTGCAGCTAATAGTAATTATCAGAAATATAGATACTAAAGCACTAGCCAATTTCCCAATCCGATTATATATATGTAACAAATACGAAATAATCTAAAAGTATATCTTACAATTGTTTCGCTTTCGTCCTGCGAAATTATTTCATGCTGTTCCAGGTGGTTTAAAACATTTCGCAGATTTGTCAGTTGTTTCGACAGGTACACAAAATGTTTCAACAACGGGTCGCTCATTTTTAATTTCAGAGTTGTCAGGTAACAATTGTAAATTTAATAATATGCGATTTTCAGTGACTGTCATAAGAACTCTTTTTAATTAGTGATATACTGAGTTAGGTTGAATGAAACTATTCTTTTATATTTTGTCAATTTAAATTTTTTTGCCAACTTCGAGACCGTTTTCTGTGAAAGTATTACGCAATGACTGATCACTTCTAAGCGAAAGCGTATTCGTACACAACAAGATAACGAAATGGCCAACAATAATACAAAAGGCAGAAACAGTCAGGGTCTAATAATAGTCATTTTTTTCTTTATTGAATGGTACTGAACTTCAGATAAAAAGAAGAGACTATATAACTACCATGTAACGAAAGGTACAGTGAAATATATGTGGAAACACATTTGATGACACTTTAATATTTTCCATTTACATGCACATTTAATATAATACATAAAGATAAGCCAATGTGCTCTTTTTGTTCCCTATAGTACATATCGGAGGGATTATATATAATACATAATGAGGAATTCAGGTAAAGCACTTTATAGTTATCACTAAATTGATAACTGATAACTTATTAACACTACATTTAATTGAAAAACATAATAAAAGCGCTAGGCCTTCGGCGACCCAGTGACTACGTCTCGGACGCTACCCCAAATGGGGTAGGGACATTGTCTTTACAATTTTGGCAATGGTGTGTAAATTTTTTCCAACAGTTCATTTTATATGACATTTGATTTTCCGTTGATCCGTTTCGATACACCTTACCACTCCCCCAAACGTAGGTACCTGTTAAGTCATTTTTTCATTTTGACTTTGATCCAACTTTCCCATTACCCAAACATTAGCGCAAAGCCATTTTCCATTTATTCCATTTCCCCAAACATACATGCATTTTAGCTACCGTTATTTTTCATTGATCCATTTCAAATCATCTCCCTCTCGACTCAAACCATCGCCTGCAGACAAAACCCGATTTTATGTATATGGATGGATGGATATCCCATTGTATTCAACCTTTAATATCCTTTGGATCGCAACCTTAAATACTAATCACTGCTAACGTCATTTCACTAACAGTCGTTTAAACTCATAGCATATCTGACCGTCAAAACATTCGTATTATATTATTATTAATATTAATTACATGAATTCCTATGAATAAATAATTTACTTATATAACCCATTTTGGAAAATGTCCGACGTAATAACAAAAAACCTGGTCCTATTATCACAAAACATAAAGAACTTGAAAAGTATTTTGGAACAACTTGAAAAGAGCCATATAATTTCAAAGAATGAAAGCGAATATGTGGTAAGTAAATTTGATAAGAAATTATATATACTAACAATCCACTATATAACCATTGAAAATAAATAATCCTCTAATTTTCCGTTAGTTGCTTAATTTGCTATATCTATTTATTCTCTGAAAGCTAAGTGGAAAGTCGTCATTGGATCGTAATTCTGAGCTGCTAGCTTTAATTGGAAGAAAAGACTGGGAAAAGGTTAAAACTGTGTTTACGGAAATATTGAAAAACACTGGAAATGGTCAATCTGTTCAATTGATCGAAAGTGGTGGCACTGCTACTGAAACAGCCCCACTCCTAGGATCCAAATGGTGGCCAATGAAAAAATATCTGCCTTCATCATTCCTGCCTCGGAACAACGGAGCGAATTTACTTATCAAAGACATTCGCAGATCTTTACAAAGATATGAGAGTCATTCGGTGGTACTTACTGGATTGCCTGCCATTGGAAAAACATCAACTGCCATCTCTTATGCCAGACACTATGCCAGCAAATACGATCAAATTATTTGGGTCTCCTGCTTATCAGAAAATTATTTATCAGTAACGTACTCGTTCTACTTTCTGCTTTGTGAACTGGACAAGAGCAGCTATCACATAAGAGATCCTCCAGAATGGGTAAGAAAAGTATTCTTACAACTTGCGGATTTGAAATGTCTATTTATTTATGACAGTGCAAAATGTCTGAAAGGAAAAAATGGTATTCAAGACATCCTGCCAAAAAACAACGCAAATTTCCATACATTAATTACGTCACGGGATGTCGATTGGAATTTCACAACCTTTAAGCTGGATTTTCTGACTCCTACGGAAAGCTTAAAGTTCATGAAGAACAGTTTATCTCCCAAAGTCATTTACGAGGATGGTGAACTTACGGAACTTTGCAATTTCCTGGATAACTGGCCACTGGCTTTGCAAATAGCAAATGAGAGCCTGAATGGCAACGAAGTCAACCTGCAGTCATACATGGAGCGTGTCAAATATTCCGATGAAATCATCAGATTAAATTTTTGGGAATATCCGCTAACTTTCAGTGACGCCGTCAAAATCATTTTGGAAGAAATAAGCGATGAAAGAGGTGAGAAAAGCGAAATTATGATTTTGTTGCTTGTATTGGGATACTTGGAAGCTGAAAATGTTTCATGCCAACTTCTTGGAGATATAATGAACCTCCCCAGCCGTCCACTGGAGCATCATTTGAAATTCCTTGAAAAAAAGTCTTTGCTCTCAAGAAATGTTACAGTTGTTAATGGCGAGAAAGTCAAAACTGTGAGCATTCCAAGAATGGTGCAAAAAGGAATCCGCAACTACAATGAGATCCCCGAAGAAATTCTTACAAAAATATTGTCTGCTTCTACGACTCAATTTTACAAGACAATGGATTTGTATAAATTTGCTCTCTGGAGCACTGACTATTTATCCTTTGAATTGGGTCAAATAATTCTTGCCGATTTTGTTTTACTTATTACGAATGGAAAAATTGAGACAGCCCATCAACTTGAAAAATTAATAGCCTCAAAATTTCCGATTTATAAAACAGAAGTTTTAAGTATACTGCTTGAAAAGGCCGAAAAAATACCAAAGGCTGAAAAAGGAGACGTGAAAGCACTTTTGAACTTAGCAAAAGAACTCAAAGACATTACGTCACTTGCAGAATTCGTCAAGAAAAACCAACCTCTCTTGAACAATTGTTACTTAATGAGAGAATGCATTAGCAGGATGAATTCAGAAAAAAGAGAAAAGTGGCAGAAAAAAGTGGCTGAAGAAAATAGCGAAAAAAAGGCCGGATTTCAGAAGTTTTATTTGATAGTGGAATTGCAGAAACATAGCTCGAAGTCGAACTCGAGTTTAAATGATTTGAAAAACGACCAGAACATATGGCCCGATCTACTGGAATTTTATTTGCTGGAAAAAATGCACTATAAAATACCATCGGACATTAGGTCAGAATGGGAGTCTAAAGTGGCTGAAACAAAAGAAGGGTGTACAGGGTTACGGGAATTCGTATTTTGGATCAACGAAAAAGGAAAAATATTAAAAGGATAGACAAAGTCTACTGAACAGAGGTTCGGATAGAAGTAATTGGTAAACTAATTTTTAGAGGTAATTGTTTGATCCCACCTCACCTCTAGTAATCGTATTTAATATAAAGATATATATAATAGAAAGGACCTTAAATTCAATAAAAAATAAATTGGTAGTAAAACAAAAATCGAATTTAATGGTAAATTAACTTGCATTTATTTATGGATCATATCTGCAAATTGCTACATCATATTATAGTTCTTATATTACTATTTAAGATAACTTTATAATTTTCAGTGACGCTCTAAAAATCAAACTGGAAGAAATAAGTGGCGAAAGAAGCCAAAGAAGAGTTTTCAGCACAATACTTGTGTTGGGATATTTTGATGTTGGAAGCTGATAAAAGTATTACATCACTTACCTACGAGCTTCTTGGAAACATTATCAGGCAAATATTTAAGGTAAGTATGCAAGTAAATGACTGTCCGGAGCTTACTTAGAAGTAATAAAACAGAACAAAGGTGAAATTGTGATATGTAGTTAACAATGGAAAATTATAAACAGTTAAATACTAATGTTTAGTTTAAATAAATAGTTTTGTAAATTGATGCTGATCCTTTAACAGTAATAATACCTTGAGCTACCTCCATAGGGTATATATCAATTTTTTAAGAAAATTGAATAAGAAATTTGTAATTGTACCTTGAACCCTATGTAAAGACCAATTACCTCAATTGGATTATTTTTATTTAGCATTGACATGCCTTAGAAATCGACCAAAGATAACGAAAGTGGAAAATCAATACATTTCTTATGTAAAGGAAATAAAGCGCACGTCCAAATTAAAGTTAGGCATATCAAGTTCCTTAGCTTTATGAAAGAATTATACCGTTCATTACCGTTAAAGTCGTTATTTCCACGGCCTACTAATTTTAGAAAAACATATTTCAGGAAGCAGTTTTAATATTCGGGTTGCATTGCAGAGAAATAATAAGAAAAGATCATCTAAACGTATTTAATAGATAATGATGGATTTAGAACAATGAATTACTTTAATTACTTTTAGTGTGGCAGAAGCCGATGAGGCCGTTGGCGCTTATGGGGCACATAGTAAAAATAAAATTTATCTTTACAAAAGGCGGCTGGGAAATGTTTTCAAAGAAAGACCGACATGAATAATTAATTCTGTTTTGAGAATAATTAGAAAATGCCTACTAGAAGATTTAATCAAAGGAAAAATTTTCTACAAGTAAGTCTACAACAGCCCCAATTAGAGGAAGAAAATAGGAAAGAAGGCCGGGAAAACATAATACTTCCAACCAATTGTCTCTGGACCTGAGCAAGCTATTTTCGATCTAATTTCAGTAATTATTCGAACCTTTCAGGAAACTTTTGAGTAAGTATTTTAATAGATACTGGGACATTTCAAGAAACATTTAGGTATTTTAGTAAATATTTGTCCTTTCAGAAACCTTTGAGTATTTTAGTAAATGCTGGAACCTTTCAGAAAACGTTCGAGTATTTTAGTACATATTCGAACCTTTCAACAAACATTTGAGTATTTTAGTAAATATTTGGACCTTTCGGAAACCTTTGAGTATTTTAGTAAATATTGGAACATTTCAGAAAACTTTGAGTATTTTAGTACATATTCGAACCTTTCAACAAACATTTGAGTATTTTAGTAAATAATATCGTTAAGGAAACATTTGAGTATTTTAATACATATTCGAACCTTTCGGGAAACTTTTGAGAAACTATTTTAGTAAATATTGCAACCTTTCAAGAAACATTGGAGTGTTTTAGTAAATATTCAAACCTTTCGGGCAACATTTGAATATTTTAGTTGGTATTAAAACCTTTCAGGAAACATTTGAGTGTTTTTGTAAATATTCAAATCTTTCAGGAAATATTTGAGTATTTTAGTAAAGAATACCGTTGGTGGCAGCTGGGATTTTAGGCACCAGTGCAATTTTGATAAAACTTAAAATGGAGGTAGTCCT
>JAAAYG020037285.1:0-13796 GCA_009936455.2 Tomocerus minor
ACTATTTATCCACATTTATGTTTACAAGGATGATGTACAGCAATTAATGAGTGCGACTTTATTTTATACGTAGATTATGTATCTGACTGAACTGCATCCACAATATTATACCTATGACTATTGCAGATATTTATATGACTATTCATTTTTATACGTTGCATACCAAGATTATGATTAATTTGATCTGTTATGATGTAATTGTACTTAAATATTAACCCAATATAACAACCCAATTAGATTAGATTTAAATAATATGACGGGAACAATTTCAACCAGCTAAATAATGGTATTTGGTCAATGGTAAAATCAGATATGACAAAAGAATCATTTGCCAAAAGTTTACAATTGTATCAAACTGAAGGATGGCCTTCTAATACGGTACATCGTTCCCTCTCAGATCGACGAGACGATATTGAATTAACTAGCAAAAAAGATTGGACATCGATTTGGTGTGTGTGAAGAACTAATTAGTAACGTCAATTTATTTGGCCTATGTCACATAGTTTCATCATGCAAGTGGAATCGAAGCGTCAGCTTTCATTAAATTGCAAATAAAATTATGCGATGATGGTTCCATACCAATAGGCACAAACCTAACGCTATTGAATACGCTTTGTACACAAGCGTACTTTTATTTTCCGCCAGTTTGATTTTCCAGCTCAGCTATATTCTTGTTATTTGCTAAATAGATAAATAGATAAATTGTAGAATACTAATTCTTACACATGATGAACTGTGGTTGAATTCGTTCGAGTGTTACTACATGCGACAATCCTTCACATCTACAAACAGATAACGTAGACACCAAGTTCACGTTAACATTATTATGCATCAATACACACTCGTGTCATTGCTCATTACACTAACACTGTCTTGTATTGCATCAATTCATGGTAGTCATCAGAGAATCTCTTTCTATGAATGAAGTCCATCTGTTACACTTAGAGCATAGAAGTGTCAATAAAGAAATTAAGTACCTAGATCTATCTTTGACCTTTCTAATTAAAATAGTGTTTTTGGAACAATTTAGTTTATTGTATCAAGAGCAAGCTTTGAAAATTATTAATCTCCATATTTAATTTCGTTTTTACAATGGTCATCGATGAAACTAAATCATAAGGTTGACTTGCAAGGTTGCAGTACCAAATGTGAGCATGGAATCTAATGTACCTATAATAATAATACTTTGTGTAACAGCGATCTTGTGTTTGCGTATTAATATTTAACTTTGGCTTTTGGATGACACGAGAGTTCCTTTTAGATATGGAAATAATATATCAATGATTAAGTGCATGTCAGTAACATGGAATTGAATGAACTCTAATTTTACGTAATGCATCTTGGTCAAATCAATAATCGATGCTTTAAGGAATAAAAGCTTTCAACACTTTATAGTTTATTGAACCGTGTGGGCTACTTTCCGACCTCTGGCTATCTAAATGGGCAATAAATTTCTATACTTCTGAAGTAATGTTACTTTCTTACCCAAAAATGAACATTCTCGTCATATATTGTTATCTTTGCTTCCTTCATCTAGATGAAAGCTATGTCTGTTTAAGAGGATTGGTGCAAAATTCGGAAACCTGGGAAGAAAGGAACATTTCATAACTCATTGTACCTACTTACATAAGTCGTCCCTTTCACGTGATTGCTTTTGTTCAAAAAGTTTATTATCTGTGTAGAACTGTGGCTTGAGATTATAGCTAATCACATGCTAACAAGTGTTACAGCTAATATCAATTATACGATTACACAATATGTTTCTGAGCACCAAATCTGAACTGTCGGATACATGTTTAGGCCGGTGTTTCTCATTAAAAGTTTGGAAAGTTTTATTCGATAGCTTCGTTGAGTCGTCAATTTTGATAAAATAATTGACATAAAGCTAGCTATTCTTTATTAATGAACTTTATTTCATCAGAGTCGAGTTCAATATTTTTCCGTCTCAGTCAAATTTTACTGCTCCTGTCAGGCTGTATTGCATATTGGTGCTAATTGTTCAATTTATAATGGCATATCATCTGTATCAGTCACGGACTTATATTAAGAAGGTATCAGAACTATAATTTTCATATGAGAATATGCGAATTAAAATGTGAATAATAAAAAAATTAAATTTTACTTCTGCGGGGGTGGGTGGCAGGAATTTTCTACGTATTAACAATTTATTGAGGAATAAAAAATTGCATTTTCAATATTTTCGTAATAACTCAGTTGCGTATGAAAATGGCATGTGCATAGAAGTATGTTTTAGGGAAAGTTTCGGTTAGATACTTCGATTTTGATAGGATGGGGTATGGATGGGATGGGGTATGCCTTATTGTTATCACATATTTATAGCTACCTGTTTTGAGAAATTCAATACGAAATGTTAAAATAAAATGATAGGTTCACAGTTCACAGTAATAATAATATTATTATCAATAATAATTTACCGTCCTGTATCACAGATTTACTATAGAATGCATAGCATAGAATCTACTTTGTCTATATTCAGGCTGGGTAATTTTGGGAAGTGAATTACGGTTTCGTCTGGATAATATCGACCAGTTCACATACATTTCATATGTACCAGGAGCTGTTCGGTTAGAAATTATTTGAAAACTTATTCGAGGAATAGCAATAGTATTAGGTGCTTGAAATAATGCATTACCACAAAAATAACTGTGCACTAACATGACTGCAAAAGTTTAGACACCTTCACCCCACCTGGCCGACCTGGCTCTTGTTCGTGCAGCACAAAGCAATAATTTATCATTATAAGACTGTAAGGGCATGTTACTTTACTGAAAAGTTATTTTCTTCCGAGAGATTTTATTATTTTATACCTATAGCTTCAAAAATTAAGATAAATTGAGTGCAAAGAACTGGCTTTATGTGCAAAGTACAAACGATGTAAGGATTCATGCATGTTTTTGTGCAGAGAGCAACATAAACTCAAATGCTAATGTAAATGGAACAGTTGAATAGAGAATAAAAAGTTCCAGGTGAGACTACTTACTACTGCAACTAATGATAATTAACGAACCATGAAAAATCAGCAAAAAATGCTCATAATATTGATGTTGTATTTATATATTAGCATTTGTATGGTTAAAAAATTCCATGCAAAAATGAAGAAATAGGAAAAATGCATCTAGTAATTATCTAAAAGTACACCTTTTTAGATGGACTGATAATTGATAGGTGCCTACATATTATTGCATTATTCTTCATTATGAAGGTGTGTCTGTATTTCTCTAGAGATGTTCGTTAAGTTATAATAGTGTATAGCTGTACCTAATCCAATGATCATTAAATATAGTATACAATTAAAGATTTGAACATTAAAGAACACACCTAGAAAAAAGCTGCT
This sequence comes from Tomocerus minor, assembly GCA_009936455.2. NCBI lineage: Eukaryota > Metazoa > Arthropoda > Collembola > Entomobryomorpha > Tomoceridae > Tomocerus > Tomocerus minor. Next base: position 3,356 of record JAAAYG020037285.1, read on the forward strand.
AATGAAAGGCTACAATATGTTTCAGTCTTATTATTACTCAACTTAAGGCTTCTAAAGATCTCAAAGCTAGATAGGCAACATTATAAAAGGATGACAATGAGAGACAGTTTATATTTTAAGTAGCTGAAAAGCATTTAGTGAAAAATATTCGCATATGTCTGGTATTCGGCAGAATTATAAATGCACAGTCCAAAGCACAAAGCAGAACAAAGTAGAGAGAAGGGGATGAAAAGGCAAGTTAATGAGGTGTCTGTAGTCTGTATCAAATCTGTGATGGTTCTGCAAGAGTTGGGCATAGGAAAGAGTGGCCATAGTGGAGACGGTGAGATTGGTCGATGTGGATAGTCGCTGGCGAGTTTTTTGTTGCCTTTGATTTGATTTTTCTTTAGTTACCTGTATTAGCTTCTCACTAGCTTCCCTCCCTTCTTCTTCTTCTGATGTAACACAAAGCAAGGGATAAGGTTCTCTGACTCTTGCTACCTTTACACAGTTGAGTTACGGATGAGTTTTGTATTTCTACTTGCTCACTTACCACTTAGCTTTAAATACATATTATGAGTTGCACTTATAGTCCACACGTAACCTTCCAAATAAATGCAGATCCTTGTATGTATGTCTATACTGTAATTATCTAACCTACCCACTTGAATCTATCTACCTTCCATTCCTGGGTATTACTACAACATGGACATAAAAAGTAAATAAACTAACGTATGTATTATGTATATACCTATATTAAAATCCTGACTTCATATGCATTAAAAGCCCAAGACTTTCTTACATTTTATTGTACTAGAGAGTTATAGGTACCTACGTAGAAGATCCACGTCTTTTTAAGTGAATGGACATTTAAGTCTGAAGACGACCTCACTTCCATTTCTTCTGATACTCTCTCACTCTCTACTAACCTTACGCTGCATGCACTTTGGAAAATGGGTAGATGGGATTCAATTGTCGTCATGTGTAAAGGAATTAAGCTCAGGTGTGTACGGATATCATAGTATATTAGATTCTATTGTGTAGGGTGTGCACTTTTAGCTTCCCCTCTCGGATCGATCGTTCGTATCCCGTATCGCATAAATCCAATTTCTCTACCTGATTCTAACCTAGCACACTACGACAAGGTGCACTCAACATTCTAAATACCTATTGTCATCCTATATTTCACACAAAACCTTATCAGTTATCGAAAAAAGGAAATTTTTATACTTTCCATGAAGTAGTTCGCGTCGTTAGCAATGATAAAACTGTTTAGCTTCTCGTAGAAGTAAAACAAAATGTAGTTTTCCATGAATTTGTAAACATTATGCACTCTATCTTTTTGGGAACCTACTTTAATGTAAGATTAAAAATAAATACTTGGACTGTCATTCCTCAAACTGCTGTTTATAGTTTGAGATAAATATATTTTAGGAGCTTTAATTTCCAGACATATTGAAACATCTGGACCATAATTAGGATTTTTATTGACTAATAAAATCCTATTGTGCAGCAAAAACTAATTGATAATAAAAAGGCCATAAACAGTTTGTTAGTTGCGATGTGCCGTAAAAATAGAGGAATAAATCGAGAGAAGTACCCGAGTGTAATCCTATGATTTGTTAGCCCTGTATATTTAGTACAGGAGTAGAGTAGAAGAGGAATACATTGACTCGGTTGTTGTTGATGTATATGTATGTAGGTATAATTCTGATCTGAGGGAGTAGTGAGAAGAGTTGTATGCACGTAAGATATGTCTGCATATGGAGTTGTTGTATAGAGCTTAAAAAATAGTGGGCTAGTTGGTGTGTGGACTCAAGTCAAGACTCTGTAGCTACTAAGTGTAAGTAAGTAAGGAGAAGGGATCTCATGCACAAACATTCGCAATGCAAGTTGAATTCCATGGACTTGTTCATCAAATCCAACCGAACCAAACCACATTGCAGATGATGAACTCCAACTCAACTGAACGGAATTCACGGCTCTAGTCCCTCAACTTTTGTCTTGCTCCTCCGTTGTTTTTTTACCTGCTCTCTCACTCACTCACTCTTCATCTTTCCTTATTTTTGTCGACTATACACATTTACAATTTTCCCAGAATCAATATATCTTCCCGTCCGTTTACTTCAGGCTCCAACTTATTTCAAATCAGTTTGTATTCATTCGGCGAGCGCAACGGAGTAGCACAAGTCCACTACTTCCAACCCAAATAGCACCTCTTCCTCTCTCTCATCTGCGACTAATTCATCAGAAAAATTCTTTTGCGACTCATACACATCGCTTACGGAGCTATCCCAACTTCTTTCTACAGTTCATCCCATTGTGTTTCGTGTTCTCCTACTTACTACACACACAACTGATACGTGCTGCGATTCCTAATATACTTCGCATTCATACCAATACAGTTTCGACTTCATTGGATCCACAACTCATTATGATTTGGTATGCTTTATACAGATTTATAATTTGCTATAATGAGAATAATGACTAATATCTATTTATTCCTCATACCCGCACAACCCACATTTACAGTTCCTACTTATTGTGAAACAATGTGTATACCGTATTTTATTCGTGAGCTCATAAATACAATAAAAACAATTAGTTGTTATATATCTGCGATAGGCATATATACACAATTAGTAGTTTTAACCAAATTTTAGCTAATTTTTTCCTAACACACGAATTTTCTTTTAGTGTCCTGTACAAAATAGTCCAAACTAGAATATGAGATTTCATTCATCGAGTAAGTATTTAATGAATAGCAGATTTGTGTTCCTTTTTCCTCAGTTGTTTTTTAGATGACAGGACTGCCAAAGCTTTGAGTATATCATGAGTATTAAACAAGTATCTGCACATATGTAATCACTTAATCAGCTAGTTAGCACTAAGTAATTAATTACACACTTATTGATATACCATACCTATGTAAAAGTTATATACCCTTTTTAGGACTGATAATTAATGAGACTTTCATGAAAACTGCCTTGTTCTTAATTAGTATAGGAAAATAAAGCCTCCAAACATGGAATTTAATTTCCAGATCCAATTAAATTTGAGACAGTACGACAAAATGATTATCCCAAATGAGAAATTCCAAGTTAAGTAAATGTTGAGGAATTCTTTGAGGAAAAGTTTGCTACGAGGCTAATTATTAGTAATTACGGTATATTTTCTTTGAACAATTTATGAAACACTTCACTACAGGATGCAATATTGTAGGAACGTAATACTACGTCTTTATTAGAAGAAGTAACGCTGTTTCTTCTACCACGTTCTTGTAACTGCGCGCTGCGGTTGAATGCCCATATGCAAGATTTTTTTTAAGAAAATGTCTTTAAAATAGTAAAATGGGTTTGTGGGTCTCTTGGGTCGTAGTAGAGCATCTCAGCAGTTTTATTGTCTCACTATCTAATAAGTAGGTGATAAGTTGGTGACAATGAGCTGGATTTGGGTTGTATAAGCGAATAGTTGTAGTGAATTCATGTATGCCAATCTGTTGGCTTTGTGAAGTAGCGGTTAGCCTGTTGTGATTATGAAGAAAAAGAAACACTTCTCATTTATTTATAGGGTATCATAATGACTTACTATGCTTATAGTAAAGAGTATCATATAGGTAGCAGATATTATATGCATATAGAGCAATTGCATTACTTACTTGCAGCGTACATTCATACTTTCTAGCCAGTATAGCTGCACAGTTACATATAGATTAATTGATCCTGTTAAGATTTGTCAATAGGATCAATGTTGAATATTGTGAACTAGATTGTTTACGCATTTCACTCTCAATTAGCAGACGGGAGTAAGCTGTGGCATACTTCTGCACACACACTATATTTAAAATTTTGCAGACAATTAAGTAATCTGTCAGAGCAGCAGCTTTGACTCATAATGATGATAATATATTTCATACAAATAGTTTCAATGAACCCGAATGTGTACAACATTTGTATTCTAATATTTAATGACATACGAAAAACATGATGTTTTCAATAGTGATCTAACCCATTCATAATGTTGCATATTATCCAATCAATGTAAATCATTTTGTGACTACAAAAGCCTAATAGTATTGTTATGAAGCTATTGGCAATGGCATAACTTGACTTTCAACATGCATGCATCATAATCATAAGCTTTGTTTAGAATGCACCTAATTCGTGGCAGTGGCATCATATCTTATTAACAGAACAATTATATTGATGCATATTCCTTTGCAGTATTTTGTACACAGACGCACACTTTTCTGACTTGATGTGGGCTTTGAATGGGATAGTGGTTACAAATAAAAAAGGATTTTCCATAATTGCAGACATAATGGAAGGTTATATGGGAATTACTTACCTAGTGTCAATTAGATTAGGACATTTATTATTAGCATATGAATGGTAAATAATTTTTACTGTTGTGGTATAGATGACAATTAGGATTTTCATCTTTTGGCACTGATAGTTACCTACATGCATCAGTATTCCTTGAACTTGCTCAGTTAAGAATTTCAATGGATAATTATTATCGAAATTACATGAACAAAACTGAAATTGATTGTTGGAATATTTATGCCAAATCAATACAATTGCTAACAAATAAGGCACACTTTGAATTGACTGCATGAGGTTATGATTATCGATGTTTTGAAAGGAAAAGTCCCCCAAAGAGCTTATACGATATATGTATTGTGGTTGAACCCAGTACTGAAGATATTAATGTATTTAACACAAAAAATGAGACTCATTTTCATTGTGATTGGTCACTAATGCCGAACGGCATCTTTAGATCAATAATAATTCATATTTGTTAATAATGCTAACTATTGATGAAATCAAGAAGATTGTTTTCAATTCAGATTGTATATTAGACTCAAATTGAAATCAGAAAGAATGACTGCAGCAAATGGTTTAAAAGTGGCTATGCTATGAACCTAATATGTTCGAACGTGCGTCACAAATGCAATATCGTTTTAGCTAGTACCTATATAATTGCCTTCGAATAAAAGTAAAAAGTGGACCTGAATAAACCCCATGCCAAAAATTGGGGCTATGAATCAAAGAAGAATGAGCGTGCAGAAAATTGGGTTTTAGAGACTAAGACCTTTCAATTTAGGATTAAGATTTAGGACAGCGACAACGCGTTTATATTTCAATTGCTTGAAGGAGTATTCTCTTCGTATATGTTTTACTTCTCAGGAAAATGAATAGATTAAGATGAGTGAAGTGTAGATTGTAAAAAAGAGATGCAATGAAAAGCAATCTTAGTTTAGGCCAATAATATGAAAGTAGATGTATGCATACACGAATTTTAGTAGTTCTTTGAATGTCTGTAGTTGTGCAAGCGCGTTGTGTAGGTCATGTTTCTGTTTTTGTAAAGTGCTATTCTATTGTTACTCTAAACACTAATTTACCTTTCCTTTTGATATTTTACATTAATACATAGATGATAGTAAAAAAGGGAAAAGATGAGACACGTCGTAAATGATTAATGCACAGTTTATTTACTTTTACATTTTTCATTTTATTGTCAGATGAAAGAGTGGATGGACATGGATGAAACGAGAGATTTCCCCGAAGAATGGAAGCTGAAAATCAAGATGACTGGTTTATAGTCGATAAATTAACTAAGAAATTCGTTGTGATGTGCTCCTGAGGCTGAAAGTCTTGTTTGCAGTTTGTACATCAGACAGAAACACATGTACAAGCATAGTAACAATAAAGTAGTACATGAAATCTGCTGATACTATTATTATCTTTTTTGAATGCAATCTCAGTCAATCATTTCATTGCTTCTCACGGCCAATTCCCATACAAAAAAAAATGCTTGCAAGATTTAAATAGGTATCACAATGTTATTACAATGGGAAAACTAAGATGACTGTATTGAAAGGATTGAGTTTTTGAATTGGATGAAAACTACAACAACATTATATTGCCAGTTGTAAATCCAGAGTGCAGAGTAGAGTCGTTTTTTACTTTAGGAAAGCAAGTCAACCTGAGTAGATAATTTAGGCAGAGCATAATATAGCTAACAATTTATGTCGTAAAGAATAAGTCGAGCATGAAGAGAATCTCAGATTGTGATTACGATTGTGAGAGAATGAATGAACTGTTCCTGGTGTGGTGTGTGGTGCATGGGCATGCAATGCAGATGCACTCTGATTAGTGATCAGTGTTTTTTTTACAGTGCAGTCTAATTGTGTGTACGTCTGTAATGCCAGATTGGCACACACGAGACAGTCTTCTACCAAATCGTAAAATTAACGTTAATCCTCCTACTTGGATATTTACCTAGCTGTGTCTTAATATTTGCATTGTGCTCCGAGAACTGCACAGTAGAATACTGTTATGCTAACCCTTTGCTACGGTTTGCAAAATACTTGAATTATATCTGCAACTTAAAAAAGCAACACGAAGTGAACTACCCAAATAAAAACTGCAACACATCAAGCCAGCACAACTTTTTATACGATGCGACAAATTCTGCATCAAATATCTCCGTCCAACTCTGTGTAGTGGTACTTAATTAGCATTAACTGTGTATTTTGGCTGACATCGTTCTGTCCTATCTGCCTTACAACATAAACGTCTTATCACAATCATCCCATTTTTCGTCGCATATCTTCCCACAAAACAACAATGCACATCTTATGCTGTGTATTTATACTTGGCTAGAGATTTCCCTGCAGCTGCTACCTACATTCCTGCAGTAATCTTTCAGTAACTTGAGAAAAGTCAAATGGAATAATGTATAGTATAGTTAAAGACTGTTAGTTGACCGTATTGAACTGTTGTATTATTATACGATGCACTTCACAAAGTACTAATTATACTGCATCTACCCATAAATCTACTATCAGTCAAGATTCAAGATTTTAAAGAAAGATTTCAGTTCTCCGCAATTGTGATTTACGTATACAAACAGATAAAACGCAAATCTACGCAAAAATTTTCCAGCAATTACTTTCCAAAATTGAAAATGTGAGAAAATAAGGACAGTTCTTTAGTCTTTGGAAAAGAAAATCTTTATGGGTGGTCATCCAAAAGTTGTTGTGCAAATATTTTTGAAATATCATTGGTACACTTGATAACACTAAAGAGTGTTGAAAAATCTCGCTCAGTCTCAAATACTTATCAGCAATAATAATACTAGGATATGCAACAAAGTACTTTTGCACCAACAAGTTGCATAAGAATTTTAAACTGACACATTTGAATTATGGTATGTCTGAATAGAAAAATAGCCGTCCGTCACTATCTCCGCCCACACTAGTCCTAATGTATGAATCAGTAGTTTCTAACAATTGGATTGAATTAGAAAGACTACTACCTTAAAGAAATAATGTTATAAGGCTCGTGTAATCGATGGACACATACATTTATTCCGACTGTACCTGTGTCCTTTAATTGTCATATTGTCAATCAACCTCATGAAGCTATTGCTTCAGTGCTTTGCCCAAAAAGAATTCAACTAAACTTAGAGTTGCAACTGCAAACGAGGCGAGGGAAGTGACAGTGATTGACTGTTGGCGATTCTCTTTGGCAGGATTATAATTATATAAGCAGAAGAAGAAAAACTACGACATAATGGCTACCGTACGAGTACGAAAACATTATATTTATAACATTCTTTTTCTCATTGTCTGCTCCGTCATCCTTTACTTGATCAGTAATCAGGTTTTGTTCTTGAGTGATCAAACAACGTTCGCCTCAGATGCTTACCGTCAAAGCCATGCTGCTCACTATCAACATAATCCTCATTATGACTACAGAGACAAAGATTTCAGAAGGAAAGGTACATACATCTTTACTGTTTACACATAACCATGCTATGATTTATTGACATTCCACGAATTAATTGCCTTCTCGTTACTAAAATAAATATTTACTATGCAGTTCAAGAGAAAACTCGCTTTTTCAAAGAGCCAACTTCTCATCTGTATCCTAGTATAATATTGTAGTAGTTAACATGCGGATAATTGTTTTTCCTTTAGGTAACGGTGATACATCAGGTGATGTTCGGGAAATCAGGTTCAGTGTGAGCAACTCTTCTAGTTCCGTAACCTCAACTATTTCTGAAGTCAAAGATCCGAAAGTATCTGATGATTTTGTAAATGAAGATCAAACTTTCGGTTGGAAAATAGACTGGCTTAGACTTTTCTCTGTAAGTTTTTTCAAATTACATTGTTCCCTGAATTCCTGTCGGGACATTATTGATGATATAATACTTATTAAAAAAATTCTATAATCTCACCCTTGCAATGTACCTACGCATGTAGTACTTTCTATCCTCAAAACAGTAGTATAGGCATGTTCAAATGTCTTTAATAAATGGCTTATCTACGAAAATAAATTCGTAATATGATAATAATGACATAATCCTCATAATATTCCATGACACGGCAACTTTTGCACATCCAAAGTAGCAAGTCATAGTCATAACCTATAAAGTACTTATTAGTTTATTTATGATAATTAACCGTAGAATAAACTAACCATGCCTTGATTCAAAGTTTGTTTCTATGCATGGCTGGTTTTGATTAACTGTCAAATACATGGATGCGGATTGAGGATAGATGAGTACGGATATTTTTACATGCGTTTAATCTTGTGCCTCTACTCTTTCTACGCAGGCATAAACAAGGCCGTTACATCATGAAAAACGCAAGTAGAGAATGAAAGAGACGCATAATTAGTATTTCAATATGCTGGCATAATAGGATATCCACTCTGAACACTATGTAACTTGTTTAATACTAAATGTTTCATACTGCAGACGCTTGATTTTTGGTTGTCGGTTGAATTGCCTTTATCGGCTTTGCATATTGATTGCTAACTCTTTAAGGATATTGTACATTGTTCTGTACATGAACATTGTTCAATGTTTATTCTTCTATTACTTTTCGAAACATTTGCAATGATATAATATTGATCAGAAGTTGGAGCGTCATTGTTGCATACTATATACCTACATAAATAGGTATGAAGACATTTTTTAAATAACTTTGTTACGATATAACGAAATAGTAGGGAATGGATAGATAAGATACACGTTTAATGTTGTTTAGCAGTGGTTATACTATATTGAGCATCTTTACTGTAGTTACTGTAGTAGTACGCGATTAATTTTCCATATAATCTTGACATGTCTCTGACAATATGATGTACGTTTACTTAATGTGCTACTAAAACTTTATAAAAGTACGTTGTTAGTAAATAATCGTCTTGCATGGGGCTCTTCCTCAATTTATATTTACTGCATTGACCGTGACTGCAGATAAGAAATGGACAATGCGATTAGAAGAACAAACCAACAGATATAATATTAGTATGTTAATTTCTCGTCTTCAATATTCTCGTTGTACTTTGACTTTTGACAAAGAATTATATAAATTAATGAGCTCAGCACTTTTAGCAAGTAAATAATAAGTAATTAATTTTATTGTTACGTGATTACGTGTACATATGTACATTACGGTAAAAAAAATCCATACCATGTACAGAAAAGGACTGCTAAGAAAAAATAGACAATTGATTTCCATAAACCATACAGATTCATTCTTTTATTATATTAAATATTTATTCACATATTTCCAAGTATGAGTCGACTCTTTTTGGCTAAAACATTTTCTGACTTCCGGTTGTATATGGATTCGTCACCCATGTCAAAAATTATTTACAAGTATTGTCGCTTCCGGCAGAAAGTAGTTATCATAGTCATCTTCTTCGGAGGTTTTCATTCCAAAACATAACAAAGTAAATCAATAGTCTGCCCAGATAAAAAGTAGCATATAAAACAATTCCAAAAAATGTTACAGTCCACAAACGTTTGGAAATGACTTTAGCAACAATTTCAAGCATTGGGAGAAGCAGTGGAAGTAGCAGCAAAATGAGAATCATAAAAAATACTCTTTGGGAAACGGTTCCAGTCTCTTCATAATAATACTGATCATTTAGATTAAGTGGCCTTGTTTGTGTAGCACCCATACCTTAACCATATATATATCCAAGTCTATATCTCCCTCATCGTCTCACCTGTATGTATCAAAAAATGTTGTCGCATTTAGAAATCTCAAAATGTCCGTACTTACACCAAAGTATATAAGTTAAGATTGCTGATAAATGGTTTACCGGGTTTGACATTGTTGTGTTTCCTTAATTTCTTATTACTCCTTCTTTGTATTTCGAAATCTTTTTGCATTTTATTTTGTGTTCAAATACTATTGGAATAAACACTTGATAGGTATTTTGTCTGAAAGTAACATTTGAAACATTTCGGTTGCTAATGGTATGGATTTCTGGTACATCATGCGAATCTGATAGTACAGCAGAAATGGTCATTTTTACTTATGCACGTCTGTGTGTCTGTCTGTGATTACGTACTATTCAGAATTAAAAGTGGAACAAAAGTCTCTAATCATATCGTAAAAGGAAAGACGAATAAAACCTAGTGTATTTCTCGCTATAGT
>JAAAYG020037296.1:0-13796 GCA_009936455.2 Tomocerus minor
AAATGGAGTTTATGACCGCTTACAAGGCAAATCGACGCTATTGAACTCCCCAATACCAAAATACTACATTAAAAGTTGAAATTTCATGTTTTTATAGCCTTTCAACGGCTATAGCATGATTTGACTCCCATGAACCACTGTGCATCGGTATCCGAATGAAGCTGCTATCTCTTGTAGCTATAAAAAAGCAATGCGGGTGTCTAATGTAACTGCAGTAGCTCCATCCTAGATTGTGTTCGGTCTCTTTAAACACTTTCAAAGTTCCATTCAGCCGGAATTGATGACATTTATCTCCATGACAGTCAGCGCTTGCATACAGGTTGTAGCACAAGATCGAGCGAGACACTTTACTACAGGCATGGGAACATAGTAAAACAATTCCTTCAAACATTTCAAAGCTACGAATTTGGTCTCGATCGCGATTGTTCCTATGTGGTTTTTTCGATTGTCGGAGATTTTAAAACAGCTAGTTTGTCCAAGTGGGCTAAGGGCTAGACGATTGTTCACTCGGACTGAACACGTCGCTAATCCATCTTTGGTGTAACTGCACTCATGAGTCGCTGCTGACATAGATGCAAAATTTGTACATGCTGTAGCAGCGTGAAGAATGGCTAGAAGTATTATGCAGAATGGGATTCTAGCTCCCGGTAAAAAATCTCTTCTTCGATTTCTCGGAATGTTCGGAGGTGGAATGTCATGCAGTGGAATTTCTGTCATGTTCAGTAGTGGTATTCCTGATTCGAGATCTTAAGGTGGAATTCTTCTTTGGGTTTGAACCTTGTTTCTTCTTTGGAATACTTGCACACATTTCCGGATTGGCCATGAGATGCATCTTGATATCTTAACAGTTGTCTTCGTGATATAAAAGATAAATTCGATGATAATCGTGATAACAATTCCGGATATTGCAAGAATTATCCATTGGTACGACGAGTAACAGCTTACGTTCCCCCCATCGTTCCAGGCAGAAGTTACAAACCATGAGTTCGCATACTGGGGTTCTTGAGCAATAGATTTCTTTCGTTGTGGGCGTGTCAAAATCTTGGAACCAGATTTCAACAGATACTACTCCAGTCGTAGCTAGCATATTTCTAGTCAGAAATATATCAGTGTCCGTCGATGTGGGAACTACAGACACGTGGCTTGGATTCTTTTGTGCTCGTATGTATTTTAGAACGATACCTGGAGTTGATATCTTGATCCCATTACGATTACATTCCAGGTGACATTTTGTACATTTATACTGATCCCTTGTACGACTTAAGTCTTCCTTTCTGATTAGTAGATAGAGATGCCCCCAACAGTGAGGGTATATGTCTCCTTGGTTGGTGACAATCTTATGTAGAACTGCGGAGTCATCGTAGGTACAGTAGCATTCGTGTCTAATATCATTGGGACATTCAAATGCTTCGCCGAATTCCTTATCTCCCGGCATTGACCTTTACCACAGTTTAATTCTTCACATCTCCTTCCCGTACAATTTTGTGACTGACTTATATGTTTCTTGGATTCCTGTTGCAGGTTAAGACTTGACACGGGATATACCTTGGTTCCATATGTGACTACTGGACCATCTGCAAAGATTTCGATGAAATGCAGAAAATTCTTCAGTGTGTAGTCACCGATAGCGCAGAACGTTTATTTGATATTTTTTCTAACGTAGTTTTGTTGAAAGGTAAATCATGGTTCTGGCATTCGAGATGATCCAAGTTGATCTGTGACAGGGAATCGCATTCAGCTAACGAGCTTCGACAAGACCTTGCATCTGCTGTTAATTGTAATTGGTTTGTGCATTGTTGTGATCTTGAGCAGGCAGTTCCATCGTTAAGAACGTGAATCCAGTCGGCTTGACTAGTGCATATTGGTATCTCATGATGCGTGTTTCAAGCAAATTCACAAGATGATGCTATGGTTGCCAGGTTCGGGTTTCGGTTATGTTGAGCTGTTGATGGCGCAGCTAATGCTAGTAGAGTTAGACATGTCATAGTTTTTATCCAATTCCATGGAGAGATGCTTGTTGACTTGTGGACTTGAGCTACTATTGGTTTAGATGTCGGTTGATCTCGTTCGATACGTAATTTTGCTAATTTTGTGATTGGTCGAAGACATTCCTTGGAGATCTTTACTAGTTTTTTCTTCTTCTTCTTGTAAGTTCCGTCGAATTCAATGGTAGATGCTCTGACGTGTCCATCCTTTCCTGGGTGGACTTTTTGGATTCTTCCAATTCAAAGGCGGCAGTTGATCATCCATAATGAGGACCATGTCACCAACCTTTAGATTCCCTTCGGTTTTTTGCCATTTCCCTCTCTTTTGAAGCAATGTGATGTACTCTTTCTGCCGACGCTTCCAAAGTTCTTGACTTCGTCGCTGTATTAATTGGAATTTGCTTAGCCGGTTCATCTTTAAATGATTTGTCGTGTTCAGGTGTTGTCGTTAAGGACGTCCCAATTAAGAAGTGCGCTGGAGTGAGGACCTCAAGATCATGAGGGTCTTCAGAAAGAGGCGTCAATGGACGTGAATTAACGATCGCTTCCGTGACTGTTAGCAATGTTTGAAATTCTTCCCAGTTGTAAGTATCTTCGTCCATGATCCTTCTCAGATGGTGCTTCACCAGTTTCACACATACTTCCCACACACCTCCTTGACTGGGGGCTTGTGGAGGATTGAAATACCAATGGATCTTATTAAGTTCCGAATTATATTTATATTTGATTCCGAACGTTCGACAAGAGCCTTCAGTTCTTCTGCGGTTTCGGTTAAAACATTGTTACCTCCTACGAAGTTCAGACCGTTGTCGCTATAAATATCTGACGGTTTTCCTCTTCTTGAGGTGAATCTTCGGAATGCAAGTAGAAAACCTTCATGTGACAATGACGAAACTGGTTCTAGATGAATAGCTCGAGTTGACATACAGGTGAAGAGGCAAATATAGGTTTTGAACTTGGAGTCTCTTCTCCCAGTAAAGTTGCTTAGGTGATAAGGTCCGGCGTAGTCTACGCCGGTGTGTAGAAATGGACGCGTGGAGTTTACCCTTGCTGCAGGTAATTGTCCCATAAGTTGACTCATTGGTTGAGCTGTGTATTAAGCATTTGTTGATTACGCTTTTTATGGCTTTTGTTGATGCTGGGATCCAATATTTCTCACGTAAATAATTAGCAATCGTCTGCTTTCCTGCATGAGCAAGTTTTATGTGCGCTTCCATTATTAGGATCTTGATCAGTGGGTGTGTTCCGCCTAGCAGTATCGGATGCTTCGAGTGAAAGGGTATGTCAGCATTCTGCATTCGCCCTCCGACCGTCAAAATACCTTGGTCATCTTGAAAAATTCCTAACGATCGGTACCGTCGGCTTTCTGTGTAAGTTAATTGGGTGTCATTTTCGTCAAATAGGAAAGGGAAATGTTGTCGTTGGATCTTACTGGCTATAATGTTTTCAGATCGTCTGAGCTCGCTTGGGGAGCTTCGCTTGATCCCCAAAGATGCTCCTCGAAAGCTTTTATTGGTTCGAATTCTGTCACTTAATGTCATGACTTGCACTGCTTTTTTCCACGACGAGAGGTTACTGAGTGCCTGAAGTACGGTATCAGTGCTCTGCTGTACGTTGCAGATTACAGGAGACAACTTTTTCTCTTCCTTTAGATCTTCTTCACTTGGTTAAGATGATGGAGTAAAGTCTTCAATTTGGTACTCTTGATCAGAAAGCCATGTGGGTCCTTTCCACCATAACGAGTGGTCCTTTAATTCACATGGGTTTAACCCCCAGGATGCGCAATCGGAAGTGTTTTCTTCACTTCTTACATGATGCCATTGAGATTTTGCTGAGTTTTCTTGTATCTCGTTCAACCTGTTGGCAACGAATATCTTCCAACGGCTCGGTGATGATTGAATCCAATTAAGAACTATTGTCGAGTCAGTCCAATAGTGAATGGATTCATATTCAATGTTCCAGAGCTTCTTGACATGGTTTGCTATTTTTGCTAGGAGTGCAGCGCCTAGAAGTTCCAGTCGAGGAATAGTCAAAACTTTCAGCGGTGCTACCTTTGATTTTGATACTACTAATCAAGTTATAACTTGGTTATTGAAGTTCCTAGATAGATAGCAGCTGCAAAAGCACTCTCACTTGCGTCGGAAAATCCGTGGAGTTGCCAACTCCAATCTTCTCTGTATTTTAAACATCGTGGAATTCTGAGGTTCTCTATTTGTGTCAACTCCCAGGCATACTTGTACCAAGTGTCGAGGATACGTTGTGGTAAAGGATCCTACTTGTTCCATCCATTTTAGAATTGCGATATCCATGCTTTCGCCAAGCATAGACAACTCGCCCTGGACGGGCCACCGTATTTGATACTGTCCATTTGGTTAGCGCTCAGTCGTTTTTACGTAATGGTCTTCGCAAAATTGCTCTAAAGGGGTCAGAATCTTTTTAGCCGGCATCTCCTCCACGGCCCAAAATCGTCGAAGGGTGATGGCTCCAGAAGTAGTGGGCCGTATACGACGTAGCCAAACTCGGTGGCGTGAGCGCTTGGAGTTCCCGGTAGTCCCTGAATTTTGGTTCCTGTGGTTACTTCGTCGACAATAGCTGTTCCCAGCAGAATGTCTATTGGTCCTGGTTGGTTATAGTTGGGGTCAGCTAATTGTAGACCTTCAAGATGCTCCCAATCGTCTATTTCAAATGTTTCTCCTGGTACATCTGATGTAATTTCTTCCAAAATGTACGCTGAAATGTCTACAACCTTGGACGGATCGTACATTGACTGCAGCTGCACTACTGTTTTTCCATGGGTTGTCAATTTGCTGTTTCCTGCCACAGTGAAATATTGACTCTTGTTCGTTATGGGTAACTTCATCCTTGTAGCTAGATCTCGTGTGATGAATGCGTCTTGGGCGCCTGAGTCCAACAGACACCTTGCGATTTGTGTTTGACGTTGAAATTTGCATTTAACTATTGCAGTCAGCAACAGTCCGGTGCCCTCCTTCCCCTTAATTTTGTTGATGGAATTCAGGATGTCGTTGACTTTGGGTGCGTTATTGTCTATATGTAGGAGAGTATGATGCTTTTTGTGGCAGATTGAACAAGTATATTTACTTTGGCATTCTGCCCCTCGATGTAGATTAAAACAATTGAAGCAACGCTTCAAATGGGCGATACATTCGTAGCGTTTCTGGGGACTCATTTCCAAAAACGTCGGACAATCCATTAGTCGATGCTGTTGGCTTTGACAAACGCCACATGGGTATCTGCGTCGTTCTGTAGTTCCTGTTTCCCTTGCTGGAGGAACCGATGGCTGAGATTTTCTATCTGGAGATTTGTCTTTGTTGGTTTTGTCTCGTTACTTTGTTTTGTGTTTACATTGACGGCTTTGTTTGCTTCATTCTTCTTCTTGCTTTTGCGGTATTTCTTTTTAGAGGCTTTGGATGAGTCACCCGATTCAGAATGATCTGTTGTCTCGCCGTCGGTGGAAGCAATCATCACTCGCCATTGATGATGATTGTTATCTTTTCGTTGTACGGTCGGACCAGTAACTGTTGCATTGTTTTTGATTTCCTTTGTTAAACTTAAATTTTTCGCTTGCTTTTCCAGAAAGTTCAAGAGGGTATCAAGATTTGGTACCTCATTTCCGGGAAGCGATTAATTCAATTCTTAAATGGTTTTGGTGTCCAGTCTTGCCATGAGGAAGTGTGAATATAGAATGTCTGCTTCGCTCACAGCTCCATGAGGAGTTTCGTTGATTTGTGCTTTGGTGGTTCGAGCTGTGCCGATGAGTCTGTGTATACCCTCAGAACTTTGGGACATCAGAGGTGGTAATTCCAAAAGTTGTCGAATGGCCGCATGAATGATTTCCCTAGGGCTGTCCTAGCGCGCTAGTAGCATTTCCATCCAATGTCCCAGGAGCCATCCACAATCTTCAAATCTGTAAGGTTTATTTTCGCTTCACCCCCAGCGAGGACATCCACAAGTAGCCGAAATTTTTCTGATGACGAGGAAGCAGTGCTGTTACTGACCAGTGTGGTAAAACTACTTTTGAATGACGGCCACTCGGCGTGCTGACCGGAGAAGGTTGGGACGCTGAACTTGGGAATCTTGAGCTTTGATGCCGTTGTTGCAGTATTCAGAGATTTTGACAAATCCATCATCTGAATTCTGATCTCACGATATATTTTCTCTAAGGCTTCGTAAGTGTTAACGGCAGCCACTTGAGGGTTTACTCCGCTGGCTGGGTCTATAGCATTGTCATAGTATCGGAATGAATTTTTCTGTTGATTCGACATATCACCTTTGATTGTATTGATATCATCCATGTACGCCTCACCTTCCGTTTGAGTCATGAGCGTAGTACCGGTATTGTGATCTTTGATCGCGTCTTCGATGGAGGTTGATTCGCGCATGTAGCGCATTGTGGAAATCCACATGGTTTTGCTTTTGCGCGGTGGTCATACTTGTGCTTGAAGCAAATGGTGTAGTAGCAGAATGATTAAATACTGGTGGTGATGGTGGACGCGGTGGTGGTGTTGGCGCACGGGGCGGCGAAGTATGTGGAGACGCTTGAGGTGTTTGACGTTTCCTTATCTGGTGACGCAGATGCGTCCTTGGAGTGTACTTCGGTTTTTACCACCCCTTCAGTTGCTTCCTGTTTGAACTCCGGATTTTCGGTATGGGTCGCGTATTGTGTGGACTCTAAATTTTCGGTATGGGTGGGGTTGGCTTGAACAGACTCTAAATTTTCGGTATGGGATTGCTTGGCTTGGGCGGACTCTTGTTGTTGCTTTTGCTTTTTTTTAACGGTACCCAGTTCTCCGGAGGTGACAAGAAGGTGACAAGCAGGTGACAGGTTAGGGGACAAGCAGGGGCACACCTCCAGGTGACACAAATGTCACCTCCAGGTGACACAAATGTCACCTCCAGGTGACACAAATGTCACCTCCAGGTGACACAAATGTCACCTCCAGGTGACACAAATCTTACCGCTCTTATGCATTCATAATTTTTTGTAATATAAAAAGAAAAACACTGCTTCTACTATTCGGACAATTTAAAATTTACATAGCTTCCATTAAATGTTAACTATTTTGGTAGCATAAAATGAAATATAGAAATCTTACCGCTTCTATCCATCTATAATTTCCTGTAGTATAAAAAGAAAAACACTGCTTCTACTATTCGAACAACTTCAAGTCATTACTCATTTCCCTATGTTGATACATTACTCCCCAAAGCTGTGTACAGGGTAACCCTTCTAGGGCGAGCTTTCTGTTGCGGCTTGCAGTTAGTTTTTTTTGATATGTTTTGCTTTGTACGCTTTCCCATACTGTCGGAATTTGGGCAGGGATAGTAATAGTGCCTAGTACCTTAGTAAGCTGTCGTGACGGCTGGTTTGTAGGTTTTCCACAATCCAGCCGTCACAACAAAGTCGGAGACGGCTGAATTGTAGGTAGTCCGCAATCCAGCCATCACGACAAAGTCGGAGACGGCTGAATTGTAGGTAGTCCGCAATCCAGCCGTCACGACAAAGTCGGAGACGGCTAAATTGCAGCATTTTCCCATTCCACAATTTGGCCGTCACGACTCTGTCGTGACGGCTGGCTTGGAGCAGCCGCGAACTGGTGGAAGATGACATTGTAGATAATACTTGTCAAAATTATTGTTGTGTCTGAGATTGTTATCTACGGCTGCTTTAAGAAACTTGTTAGGGGTTATGTATTTTAATTCCTGGTTAACTACTTCTATTACACTCCTCTTCATATTGTTTATTGCATCCGCTCCTCGCAGCTGGATCAAAGCCGATTTTAATTGCTGGTGATCATTTTCAACGGAAAATGCTCTCATAAAAGATTTGTACTTTTCTGTTTGCCCGTCTTTGTCGAAAAGGCGAGGTATTTCTAAGCGAAGTCCAGCAATTGGTCGTGGGCGATCAACAACATTCTCGGACCATTTTTCTATGGATCCGTTGAAAGACAGAAACCCACCTTCTGCATAAATGTGTTTAGTTATGATGTTTGACTGCAACTTTTCGTCAATATCCGAAACAGCGTCTGCTAAAGACGGCATCTCGGTTTTTACCTGAAACAAAACGGATAATCAACGTTATCAATTTGTTTTTGTAAAAGGTAAATTTGGGTTTAAATTGGTAGTGGCCACAATAGTTAGAAAATGTTTTATATTTATCTTACGTTTAGCGATCGCATTGTTGAATCTGAAACGTTATGATGATGAAGAATGACGGAAACTCTCCCTCCAAATTGTGCATTAAGGTAATAATGGGTTCCAAAATTCATTATAAATTTATAATAAGCTGCACTATTGCTCTCATAATTGGTCGGAAGATTGTCATAAACAGCTTTCATATTTGGGTTTACTGTAATGTTTGGAAACAACTTCGCGGAATACACAACTGTTACATATGTAATTAGCTGCAATTGATAAACATTAACATTAATAACATTAAAAATCACATAAATATGGTAAAATCACGAGGAGCAATATTTGATTGATGGAAATTAATAATAAAAGCTACCGTTATAGAAGTGTCTTCTTTTCTGATTTTCCCTGCAGACGATTTTTGGAAGAAGTAGCTCCACCAGCCTTTGTTTTCCTCTCTCTCATTATCATATAGTTCAAATAAAGAAGTATGTATTTTTTCCTGTTGTATAGCCTAAAAACATTAAGGACATTGTAATGCATATCAATTACGAAACTAATTATTATACACCAGATAAAATTACGTATAGTTATAGTCCATATTTTAAAACATAATTAGCTTTACTTTATTTAAATGAGTAAAACTTCAATTGTTTGACAATTGTAATTTAAAATATTCAAAATACTTTTTCATATCTTTATACGTAATTGTACCTGTAATATTAAATCCTGGTTCCAATTCCATGGTGGATACCAGCCAGTAGCTGGTGGTTGTAAAACCAGTACTTTTAGTACTTTCTTTAATATATAAATAAATAATCAAACTCATTGTAGCTATATTATATTTATTTCTATAATAGTATTTCTATCAAGGAGTATTAAAAGTTAATGATCACCGTCGAAGAAGAAAGTATGGATTCAATTTCCGTAGGTTGCTGGTAGTTTCTGTCGTCAAGGCTGGTGGAAGCTAGGCAATCGAATTCGAACAAATTTGAATGTTGAAAATTAAAGTCAGTAGTGTTGTAATTTACATAGTACTGATTGAACCCATATGTAAAATGGCTCAGGCCTGGCCGGATGTTGTGTCTTTCTGAAATGGTAATTATTTTCATTGTCAAAGTTAATCAAAAATTCCCGTCGTTAATAAACCCAATACGAAGATGCCACACGCAAAGTGAAATTAATGCTTATGGTGCTAGTGTACGCTACAGTGAATTTCTAACACAGATTGAAGGTATGTCTTAGAAAGATTTGTAAGCCTAAAAAGAAATGGACAGCGATGGGCCTCCAAAGTCTTTATAGTATGTTCTTACTGGTGTCTAAGAATGAAACCTCTTTTAGTAAATAGCTTACATACAGAGTAACACACCACAACATCTTCAGGAAATTCCTTAGATCCGAACAGTTGTAAATAACATAATAGATACTAGACCGAACTTAATTGTGCCTTAACCAGTTAAACTATTTTGGATACATTTTTTAAATGTGCTCCACATTAGTGTTAGCGAATCAAACCCCTTTTAGTAAATGGCACAATTAAAATATCTGTCCCATTAATTGTAGGAAATTTTTGGAGCGAAACTGTTTCAAATTTATTAATTTATATATAACTGTGGACGTCTGCCTTCATTACATGCACTATTAGGTGAGTACTTAAGCATTCAAGATTTTTTACCTCGACCCCTTCAATGTAATTAGAAATTTTTTTTGGGCATCTAACATTCCTCAATTAATAATCAGTTAATTATTAACTTACTTTGGTGGTGGGCTGCTTCCATCGATAGACCAATAATTATTACGAATTTCTCTAAAAACCGGAAGCATATTTTTAAATTGTTGGCAACAATAGTTTTTAAAATCCAAATGAATGTTTTCTTGCCTTTCGTTTCCAAATTGTCCTGGAATACTGTAACGGACTGTTTTATTGACTTCAATATTAACATTTTTTATATCTATTTTACGGCTGCATCCTTCTGTTCTGCAGTTTTAATTTTTATATATTAAATTTAATAATTTATTTTAATTTTAGTGTAAGAATAAATGTGTAATCATATGTATACATACAATGAATACCTACGAAAAAACTTACGTGGTGCAGAAAGCGGAGAGTAAACACATCAACACAAAGTATTTTTCAAACATATTTTATTTACTAGCTTTAATAAACAGGTGAAATTCAGTTACAGTATGTCTGAACTGGCTCAAGACTCGTTCGTTATTGACAATGAATATTCACCGTCGTCAGTCATTATGTGCGGCTACAATTGCTATTTACATTTATATGTTTGCTATGATGTGATACAGGACAAGTAACAATGCCAGCCAAGGAATAGTACCAATATGAAAACCAACCCGTACCAAAAAATACACTAAAACATCCAAGTAACACGAGGCACACATTACTCTTTAAGCAACATACTCCCATTCTAAAAATAATCATGGGTGACATACTAAAACCTGCAAAGACAAAAGTCACAGAAAAGAGCTTATTGGAAAACATGGGAAGTCAATTTTAGGGACCGACAGTAATGATGATATAGTTAACATATATTTTTGTTATAATATATATCGTCATTTTTATATTATAGTCATTTAAGTTTGACATACAACACTAAGTACAACAGTGCGTCAGTTTTGCACATTTCGAAATAATTCGTTTCTAAAAATAATCTTAAGGTAGCCTTTTCGACATTTTTTACAGGTTCTAGAGACAGCTGCTTCTACTAAATGTTGCAGTAGGAAGTTCCCAGCTAAAACTGAGTGTCGCAAGTTACGGAAAACGGAGACTGGCTACTTTGATTTGATCAAAATACATGCAATTATTTACACAAGTTTTAGTCTTAAAGTACAGAATGCATTCAATTTTCCTTGAAAAAACTATTAAAAATACATATTTTGGGCTCCGAAATAATTCATGCATTTTAAAACATTTTCACCGCTGCCTGAAAATTAAATTATCTGTATATGTTTTAACGCAAATAATGGAAGTTTCTGTACTATAGGAATTATCCCTGAAACTCTGGTGCCACTGATAATCCATTATCTCTGTCATGTTTTCACTGACAGGTATAAGCTGATCGACAAACATTCCACTGAAATAAAATATTCACCATTGTTACCCTTAAGTATAGTAAATTACATAATGTCTGATCAAACTTTTACCTGATCCGACTCATTTGCGTTGGGATAATTCTGGTCACGCTGGGCTTCTGACCACCAGCTTTAGAGGGACAAGGAAATGGAGGTCTTAGCAGGTTAGACCTATCACCATTGACAACAATAGTGCAGGTACACGTCATGCTGCAATAAAGAAGTGTTATTTATCAATATGTAACTTTACATATACATAGAAATATAGCCTCGTATAAAAAATTGCGATTACTTTAACAAAATTGCTCCAGCGTTATTGTTAAAAATATATCGTTGTACCGCATCCTGGTTTTCGCAAATGATGTCCAAAGACTTTGGATTAGTTATTGCCATTTGAATTTCAGTAATCTCTGTAATTCGAGTAACGTTGCTTTCGGAGCATTGGAAAAGACATTTCTGCAAAAAAAATTTAGTGAAAGTCTGAATATTGTAAAAACAGTTCAAACGTATATTACCTTATTAATTTCTTCAGTTGTCCCACTGAATATTTTATCAGCGCATGCTGAAAAGGATGATGATTCCTTATCATAAGCAGGTACCAAGCAGAAGTGCTTCTCCTGGGGCTGGCAAAACCGTGAGTAATGCTTTGTTATAGGCAAAGTTACATCGCCAATTCTGGCTAAATATTGTGTGGCTTCCGACAAGGTGCATTGAAAATTTTGAAATTGGTAAGGGACGGGAATAATTTCATAGAAGTTATATACATGACCTTTCCGAATTATTGGAACGTTGACAACAACCTCCAATTGATAGGAGCTGAATAGGCAGTTGGCCACGTTAGCCTTCCATAATCCATTTAAGTTCGATGCCAACTCCCAGCCATGTACATCTAGTTGCGACTGTAGGAGGCTCAAACGCTGTTGAACGGCAGATGTGGGTAATACAGACCTCGGTATAAGTTGGTTCCTAAAAAACATGTAGAATGTACCTAATTAGGAAGACAGCAAAAGATTTAATTATTTTTCGAAAAATAGTTCACCTGCAGTCGGCGCCTACATCATTGAGCAAACCAATAAAGTACATTAAATACTGTGTGTGTGTACTGTGGTAGGACAAATATGCCAACGCTTCTTCATTTTTGAAAGTAGTATCCTCGATATTTTTAAGCTCCAAACTTAGGTCTTGTAAATTAGAATCAATTGCCTGCTTAAGCTTTGCACTATACTGTGAAATGTTGGCAATGGCTGCAGTTAGTCCCTGTTGGCCGCTGGTTACGGCGTTTACCAACTGTGCCTGTCTCCGCTCCAAAACCGACACTCCAACGTGCAATTTTTCAATATCCGCAGATGTAGCCGTTCCAAACAAAAATTTGTCTATACATACATATTTAGTTAATATACATTGCATTCGTTAAATTATAGAATCAGTAACTGAGAAGTACAAATCTTACTAGTGTATCCGACAAAATCTATAAGGCCACGTTGTTTTCTTTCAGTTGCATTAGCTTTTAGATACGGATGTTCTTTCACTATGTCTTCAATTATAATCCGCGTTATGCTGTTGGTTTTGTTTACCATAGCACAGAGATAGCTTTCAGCTAAACAGGGAGATGAAATAGGTGGTTCGGTCAGCAAGTCCGGTAAGTCAACCAAAAATGTAACTGGAAAACTTGCCTCAAATGCTCGAACGTTAGGAAGCTTGTTCAAATAAATTCCTTTAGTTATCATCGCAAAATGAATTTTGGGATCTGTAAAATATATTAAGTATTTTATTTACATAGATTTTTTTTAAATATTTCCTATTTGCTTTAATTTACCTGCTGACGCATATCCCAGAGAAAAGACGACAACCACGAGAATTTCTAACATGTTGTACAGGAACCGTAGAAAAAATAATGATAGTAATAGGAAATTGCACTGTGCTTTTATAATGCTGCTTCACTCTTGATTATTACTTTAGTTTTTCTAGGCATTCCGTACATATCTAATAAGAAGTAATGTACGATACCTAACTTACAAATAAGATATTATTAATTGTTTTCGAAGGTTAAGAATTGAACTACAAATCGTAAACATGTTGTGAGCTACAATTTTGAAAACAGTTTTAAGAATGCAGTGCAAGATTCCACATATGAGAGTTGTTTTGAAAACATGTTTATTGAAATTGTTTATACGATTAGAAAACTATTGTCATAAACGTGATCACCTTGACAAATGTAATATTTAACTTGAAAGGTAGGGGTGAAGGGTAGATCTTTATGGGGAGAGATTAGTCGCAAAAACGAAACAAACATCACGATGTAGAAGGTGAAGCCCGATGCACCAAAGAAAATTGGCGGTCAGCATCAAATACAATTACTTACGAGTAGGCCTGCTATGCTATTCAAATTATGACCCGACTCCAAGCCAAACGACACCCGACTCCAAGCCAAACGACACCCGACTCCAAGCCACCCGACTCCAAGCCAAACGACACCCGACTCCAAGCCACCCGACACCCGACTCCAAGCCAAACGACACCCGACTCCAAGCCACCCGACACCCGACTCCAAGCCAAACGACACCCGACTCC
>JAAAYG020037307.1:0-13795 GCA_009936455.2 Tomocerus minor
GGAGATTCTGATAGTTCACGTTTGCTTTTATTAGTGTTTGTATCTTCTTCCTGCAGTTCAGGGGCACTTCGTGTTATGGTTTTAAAAAAGCCATACATATCAGGTTTATAGTTAGAGAGAGGCAAACTGGACTCAACCTTCCAGCTTGAAGGCCAACGAGCAACTCCGCCATCCGAAACTAGAACTTATTTGCCAATATTTACACAGTTTTGAAAATTGCGTAATAAATAGTTCGACAAGGCAAGGGTTGACTGAGCATTGTCTCTTCGGCAGTGTTGCAGAAATGTAAATATATTGTAATGCTATGTAGACAGTAGACGTTATTGAGGTGCAGCTAGGGATTTACAAGAATGTAAAGTAGGATGAGACTTGGTCCATTGCTCAGCAGAAGAAATTGTAAATAGTGATTTATAGAGATATGGAGGATGTGTTGACAAATGCATGGGGAGTGAGAGGAGAGAGAAAGCGGGTGGAGAAAGTTAGGATTGCACTTATTGGGATTTTAGGTGCCTTTGTGTAGTAGTGCTGGCGAATTCGTTTTGTTTACTCAGCTCTGAGTTGGATTGGGATTTGAGAGAAAGCTCAGACAAACGAAGGCTATGCTAAAGCAATGTAATGGAAAGCTGATGTTGTTGAAGTCAACGACTACAGATAGCAAAAGAAATGTTGGGCTCCTTACATGAACCGATGGCTGAAGAGTGAAATGCTAAATGGGAAATTCTGTAGCTGTAGCTTCCAGCGAGAAATTGAGATGATGCGATAGAATAGACTAACTGGATGTTCGGCTCACGATAACGACTAAGTAAGCTGTGATATAATATTTCCTACTAGCACTAGTCACCAACTTCTAAGTCCCTACTTTGTGTGTGTACTATTTCTGAGCTCTGGCTGAGCTGGGAAACTTCTCGCTCAGAACCAGGCCAATAAATCTACATTTTGCAAATACGGAGTCACCCCTCCTTTTTCTGAACCATCTACTTTCTGTCTGTCTGCTTGCATGGAAATGAGAATTCTCTTTATCTATTTACTTTTCCACCATAAATAGAGAGTGTGCATAGTGCTGGTCCTATGTAATGTAGTTCTGCTTCTAGTGTGTGCGTGTAGTAAGTTATATAAGATATTATTACATCCTTTCTTTGTGAAAGTGAAGTCTCTCATGATGCCATGTCTAAGTTGGACTACAATAGTACATGGAAAGATTTAGTTTCTACTTATAGCTACTTGACTGTGCTGTGTGAAATGATAATTCGTTTTAACAAATGCTTAGTAGGGTGTGAAGTATGAATTGGTGAGTGTCAAATACTATCGTACGTAAACAGAAACATTTGTATGACGCAACTTGCTCCGGCTAGCTTCTAGCTTGTTAGTGTTAGCATGATTTAAATTGAACTCCTATCTCTACGAATTTCCTTTTCATATCATAACGCCAATACAATTCATGTGGCCTGAAATAGACAGGCACTCTATTCTATCTGTGCTTATCATTTGAATATTTGAAAATCCTATGTGATGTGCATACATAAAATATACAAAAATGGAAATTTAATAGAATTCCATTTTTCCGTAGAAATAATAAGTTCATGTTCTTTAGTAAAAACGGTTGTGAATGAAAAGTGCAGAGCCTTCGAAAAGTTAGGTAGTATACGTACCGTCGTATGTCGATGAATGTACAAACAAATAAATTAAAAAATATTTATTTTGAAGGTACAACGGAAGATGAAGAGAAATGTAGTTACAGGATATTTTATGTGCTATGCTATGCCAGGCCAATTTATTTGTATTCGCAGTATTCGGTGAAAATGGCATGTGCTAAAAGCTCTTTCAGACACATTAGTAGGACAATTGGCTCGACAATTTTTGTGGCCAGATCGTAGCTATATTATGTGCTACCCTTGAAATTAATAATTTTTTCTTCGGTTTGTTCGGACACAAGTATCAAGTCTGCCACGGCGTCGTTGTTGTACATGCTGATAATATTATAATTATTATTATGTAGCTACATAATTATTATTATGTAGCTGGAAATATTTGAAATTATGTAGATATTTCAATTTACTATTATTGCAAATTTTGATTATGAGAACCTACACATATATGTTATGCTAATGCTGATTCTGTTGAAATGTTTATTATTCTCTCTATTAAATGAAGTAATTGGAAAGAGGTGGAAAAGGAATCGGGGTGCCTTGATACAAGTCTTGAATAACTGTAATAATAAAAGAGATTCGGCTGCGAGAACGGCTGTGGGAAATGAGAACAAGAAAACTTGGCTGAATGGCTAAGGAGCTGCCTTTTTTATTTGATTTAGAGAACTGTTGAATTAACTGTTGAGATGCGTGGTGGTTGTGCTTCAGTGCGGAATACAAAGTAGTAGATATCAATCTGTTCGTAGCTCTAGATTCAACTTCAACCTTTCTTTGGAGCGTTGCCCCATTTGTGTGTTTCGTCTTTGGTCCTTTCATGTAATCTTCTTCCTTTGTACCTGCAACATAGATTTTCCTTTTCCTTCGTACAAATGAGGTTTCAAGGTGGTCTTGTGCTGTTCATTCATCTTCTTAGCACCACTCAGCCAGCTATCCTCCAGTTAGAGTTACTTAGAACAAAATCCATACACTCTTGTTTTGTTGAATTATAGCTACACTTTGTATTGCCATTCCAACTCGTTTGTGTTATCTATCTATATACATTCATTTCGAGAAAAAAGATTCCTAATGGACTGTAGTTCGTAGCACAACAAGTGGTACACATCGTATAATATTTCCCATGATGACCTTTCAAGATATGCGACGTGGTGTGGTGGGATTTAAAAGATAAGATTCCTCCCACTAGTAAACAGTATAATTACCGGAATGGGACTTTATACGAATAAACAATCTGTCTGTATGTATGTCTGTCTGTACGTCGACAGAAAAAAATCCTACTGGACCTCAAGAACGGATCATGTTTCATGAATGCTCAATTTTCCTTTTGCATTAATTAATCATTCCGGTTCTTACTTATAACCGTTTTGCAATGGTTTATTAATTTGTTATGCGTGTAGTGTCCTTTACTTTTCTGTGCTATTTGAGAAAGATTTTGAAAAAAGTAGGGACAGGGAGAAGTAGAGATCAAAAGTTTTAGGTTTGGTTTGGGTAAGGAAATGAGATTGGGTTTGTAGTTTGTGAATGTGCTCTTTTTTCAGTACATGTCGTAGAATGGAGCAACAGTCGAGACACACAGTAACTTCCGTCCAGGTCCAAATGTCTTTTTGCTTTCTCTTTGAACTCCTCCGATGCCTCGATGGCTGTGCAGTGTCTTTGGTGTGGGCGTAGCAGGGAAGAAGTTCCGTTTTCTTGACATTTCCATTGTGATGCGCCTTTCCTTTCCCAAGGCCTGATCACTATTCATCATTTTCATTACATTATGCTCCCTTCTGTATTTCTACAAGACTGGATTCTGTTATTTTATTTTCCCTTGACGAAGTTCATGTTTTACTTGCAACTTTTATCTTGTACTTTGAATTTCGCCTTCATTTTCATTCATGACTCAATGCATGCATGAGAGGGAATAGGGAATAACAGCTAAAGATTTCACTTGAATTGAAGCTCCATCCAATGCAATGCAAGCAATGACAGGAGTATGTAAGAGTTTGTTAGAATAAATTTATTGCTATCCGATTGCTCCTTATTTCCAGCGCATCTATATGCTGAGTGAGTGAGAACTGAGAAAGTTAGTTTCTGTGGGCGTTTGATAATTAGCTTTAATATAATGTTTAATGTTTTATAATATGGATAGTAATACTCTCTAGAAGTGACATGGATGTATAAAGTATGTTTCTTTATGCTATGTATAGAGTTAAATGTAGGATCTATTATTTCGATGATACATTTGCTATTTGATGACTAAAAGCTTTTTCGCCTCTCTGCCTCATAAATACATCGTACATCATGCTGTCTTGCACTACTGATTTTTGGGCTTGGTGTTGACAGAGTACTACGATCTGTATGTGTCACTTAAACCTATTTCTTGGTGAGTAGAACTAGAATCCCTGTATGCAATTGTGGCATTGTGGTCCTCTCTAATGGCTCTACATGTCGGTCTATGTCCTATCATCAATTTAGCCTGGCTTAGGTTTAGATACTGAAATGTTAATGTCGTTATGCCTCGTGCTTAGCTTACTGAGCACATGCAGCTGCAGTTACATGATTAGGATTATACTAGGTAGCACAATAATTCATAATACCTATTTTTATACTTTATACACCATATACTAACTTTGGCAGTAGTAGTTAACAGGAGTACAAGGTCATTTTATGAGTTCTTTATGATTATGATGATGCAATGCAATGTGTACTTGTGCACAGTTTTAAATGATGTTTTTAACGCTATTTTTGTGTTTTTTGGTCATAGGTACCAGAAGACTGAATCCGCGATAAAGGCCACAGCAGAGAAAACAACTTCTCTATTCGGAGGAATTGGATCAGCCATGAGCCAGAAGTTGGGGGCTCTAAAGAACACTGAGTCCTTCCGGTCTATGGAAGAGCGCGTCTCTTCCGCTGTGTCAACCGTCAAGGTACATGTAAGGAAATCAGCACTTTCTTCTTCTCTTTTGCGTAGCATTTCATTTTCTTTTCCCCTTCTCTCTCTGTCTCCATTTTGGACTGGGTAATTCAATGTAGACTACTAATTCACAGTTCGTTAACTTTCTCTATTCTTTTTATCCTGTTTGCTGGATATTTAACTTTTAAAGACTTTCCCTTACATCTTCCTTCCCCTTTTAGTTTCCCTTCGCTGAATATGAAACAACACTCTCTCATCATAAA
Organism: Tomocerus minor; assembly: GCA_009936455.2. Classification (NCBI taxonomy): domain Eukaryota; kingdom Metazoa; phylum Arthropoda; class Collembola; order Entomobryomorpha; family Tomoceridae; genus Tomocerus; species Tomocerus minor. The sequence goes on from JAAAYG020037307.1 coordinate 4,803, forward strand.
CATATATAACTAATTTGGGATAATGAAGTGACTGCGGCTTTTCAGTACAAATCAATTATGAAGATTTGGCTCCCTTCACTTACATTCAGCCAATCTCTCAAAAGTAGAAATGTTCAAAAGCATTTCAATAAGGACGGAAAATAGAAATTACTTAATATTTTTGATTCGAATCAGAGTAGAAATTGAGTTAATGGGATAAATCAAGCATTTCGCTGTGGCCTGTTGGTTTCACATTAATGCAAAAATTTCTTTTAGGAAAAGTTGGAAACTCTGTGTCCATATAGTCTAGTCAATCTACTGTGCTGTTTACGTCATTCTGTATTTTTACGCACACTCCCTGACTGAATTGTAGATTCAGTTCCGTGCAACTTACTGAGATTCGCGTAAATCGCGTAGTGTAGATCATAGGAGGACGTTTCCAATGCGTTAAGAGATGGGAAAGGAAAACTACATAAAAATATTAAGTAAGGGATTACTAAAAAGGCTAATGCACTTTAATTTAGTAATGACGAGGATGGAGTGAGTGTGTAGAAGTTAGTTCTTGGTGACACAAACACAAGCTTTAGTAGAGCAGAGAGAGAGAGCTACAGTTGAACATTCTAGTGAAGCTGTGCAATCAAAGAGCATAAAAGGATAGGGATATAAGCTACATTTTTAAAAGGGTGAGCTAAATGAATAATGATTAATAGAATGTTCTATAAAAACGTCTGTGTGTGGAGGAAGAAAAGCGGAGTGATAGAGGAGAGGAAGGAGGGGAAAGTATTGGCCTGATTCAATTTAACATTCTTTGTGGGCTATTCCACTGGGAATTTCGATTTGATGTTGCTCTCAGTCAGTTCAGTCAGCTTATTTTCCTTAGAACTGTCTAACTCGACTTTCTTTTTTCAATATTTAACATCCATGGCCATGTGAAACGATATACCTTCTCTCTCACGAGTAGCGGGAACTCACTAGTAGTAGTGTTACTAAATAACACTCGACTCCAAGCAATCCAAGTCAATGTAGGCACATTTAGTAGAGAAAGCTGCGAAAACTGTTCCCTTTTGCTACAGCCCTGCCCGCAGCTATAACTTTCTCCACTGCTAATGCCTCTTTAACAATTCTCACTAAAGTCGACTTAGTGTCCTGCATTTATTACGTGGGTGAAGTGATGGGTGGGTGGGCTCGAAAAATTACGATGTTTATAAAACCCGTGTTTCTCCAGATGTTCCTCTCTATGCAATATTAATGAAATACAAAATGTAATGATTCAGTATTCCTAGCTGAGCACCAAATGCCGACTTTGAATTGAATACATACTCTAGGCGAAAAGAAAGTGGAATTTGGCCATAAAATCTGGATTGATGTTTTAAGAATATGGATTTTATGTTTGTGTTATCAACTTTTATCGAGTTGTTTCTCAAGTTGTGTTTGGAAATTTGAGAATGTTTTGAGTTTAGATCAAGGTGAAAGTGAAATAGACAACTGTTTGCATGAATAAGTTATTACAAGGGATTCGAATGCAGCTCTGGAGACAGAAGAGTGAAAGAGTGAATTGGGTTAAATGTAAAGAAGACTAAACAATTTTTTCGAGTGTTTTCTTTCAATCGTTTTCTTTTACTTTTAGTGAATATAAGCTGAGGGTGCTTTTGCCTTTGATACTTCATTTTAGCAAATAATTCTTTTATCTCCTCTTTCTGCTCCATATACCTAGAAGGGGAATGGTATTAGCTGTTTTAGCACCCACTTATTTGCTATACTCGTATTTTTTGTGTAGCTACCTATTATTTTATAGTGGGAAATATAGGACCCTCGTTTAGTTCGTTGTAAGTACGATTATTATATTGTCTAACCACCAAGTAGGTCAAGTGTCGGTCTATCTCACTTTCCTGTATCCTATTATTATAGTAAAACATTATGACTATAAACAAATGAAAATACAAAGTCTGCAGTCTCTGTAGTAAGTATTTATAAATGTGGTAAATATACCTTGAGGGAATCATGATAATCTAATGCCAACCCACTAGTGGTAAATGGTAATAATTATTCAAAGAATCGCATTGGTCATTTGAAATAATAACTTTCACCCGATGATGTCGGCAGGAAAGATTGTGTCCATTCCATTCCTGATTGTCTACTAATTTTTATTCCTCATCCTGTAATCTTTTTCGCATCATAATGTTTCGTATCATAATTTTATTACTGTCCTGCTACTGACTGTGTTTGTGTTGTGACTCATATATTATCGAACTATTATCCCATATTGATTCTCTAAATTTCTGACCTGGTGCTATTCCTGCTTTTACTAGTACAGTAAGTAATTAATATGATGTGTACACCGATGTAGGTATAATCAAACAGCATTACCCTTACTTTTTTTATTGTACAATTCAATGTGCAGCGCAAGTCTTCGTCTGTGCATGTAAGCTCATTTGTGATTTCACTAATGGGTAATAGTAGAATTCACAATCGCAAGTTTTATGTTCCAATAAATTGGTCTGGAAGAGTCTTGATCGTGTTGTAGTGTAGTAGTTTCACCTCCACCGTTCATTACAGTATTGCGTTTCTAAATTTTAATTGATAAATAGGATGATTGTAGGCTGTTCTGTCCGGGGATCGGATGTAAGGATGAATGTAGTATTGATTCTAGGAATGTACCTACAAGCGGAACGTATTTAAATAGGAATTTACTTAAGACGGAACTTACCTACAACTTCCACGTTGCCGTTGTGTTGTTCGTACGTGTTATTCGCATACAACCCATTGCAGTACAGTGTACTTCTGCTTTGCTATGTACAATGTATGAGGGTTTTGTGGTTCTATACATGTATGTACACATTACAAAAGCTACATGTGTGATAGGGTGATGTATGATCTACAGAGTAGAATCACACATAGTGTTCAAGCCTATTGGCTTGATTACAGTAACTCCCAGATAAACTTTACTGGAGTGTAAAAGCTTTGGCATTTGGAAACTTTTGTGAGGGATACTAGAGCATATAGTTAAATAGAGGTTTTTTCCTCGACTCATCGCCATCTCCGCAGGTATTGTTCCATCAGTCCAAAGCATAGCTAGGTAGAAGCTCGTAGTACATAATGAACTGACAGGAGGACTGTAAACTACAAACAGGGCAAAGATAGATAAACACATTTACACTAAGATAGTCAAATCAGTGCTAATCTTTTGTATTTAAATGTAAACAAGTCAAACCATATCGCAAAGAATTTGTTACAATTAGCCCAGTCTCTGGATGAGTTATCGCCTGTTTAGAGAAAATCTGCGATTTTACTCACCAAGAATTAAATGACAACCGGGAAGTTGTAGGTAAGTTCCTCTTTAGGTAAATTCCGCTTGTAGGTGCATTCCGGATGGCATAAAATAAACGAATGTGCTGCGAAGGGAATAGGTACATAACTAAAGGCTGCGGCTGTAATGATCCTGGCATTTCCATTCCATTCTGCTAGTACCTTATTGTTAGTAGGTTGGTGCACAGCTTAGTTGAAAGATAATTGTGGTGCAGGTAGATTGTGTGCTACTCGTTCGTATCATGTAATGGAATTAGATGGTCAGAGGCATAACCTTCTGGCTGACTGCTGATTCGACCTGTAACGTCAATTGGATTGAACTCGGCATGGCTGGCAAGGAAAAGCTCTATGGCTTAACTGGATCTTCTGGACATTTCATTGCTGTATATACAGTGCAGTGGGTGAATAGTGAATAGAAACAAGATATATAATGTAGTAGGTGTGTCTGCTGGTGGAATTGGGTTTCAAACTTGTCTTATAGATCTAAATAAAAAGTATCAAGCGTAACATATTATTGTGGAGAAAGTAGTGGACGATGTTTGCACTACTGCCTAGCTGTTATGTAGTGCTACTTTTGGATATTGCACAACTACACGGCAAATAGCCACAGATACAATGGCCATTCGATGTACAAATAACAGAAAGGAAAGGAAAGCAGAGTCTGAAGAGTGACGTGTCGACCACACAAATGGAACCAGTTAGTTCTGGACCAGATGCTGAATTTATGGTGGTGCCCCTTGTGCTATTTGTGCGTGTTGCTCTCTCCTCTCTATTTTATAATGTTGCATTATATTGAATTCCACTCGGGAAAGATAGAACTGCATATAATCCCTTAGAAGAGAGAGAAGAGGTAGATCTATGCATTTATGGCCGAGAGGAGAGACAGGGATATTATACATAGAAGGAGGGAGGAAGGGATTAGATGGAGCTAAAATTTCCTCTCCTGTTGTTAGAAGAGCTATAGAGAGCCAAAGTACGCAATTCGTCTGAGTAATTTTATTACCTTTGGAATTGCACATGACATATGAAGAGGAGACGGAATGGGCGAGTGGGCAACTGCTAGGATAACGTTTCAATTCTATACCAGCCAACGTTCTTAATGTTAAATTTCGACTCTTCTTTTTCGTGTCCGTCTCTCCTAGTAAATAATGCTTACGAGCTCCGAGAAAAGGAACGAGGCGCAGTTTGTTTATGGAGCACCTAGGCATTTAATTTAATTGTGTCCATATAATTCACACGATATTGTTCGGGGAAAGAGAACTACAATTATTATCGTAGGAAATTATACATTTTGTCATTTTCGAGACTCTCAAGGTAAAATCTAATTGAATTGTGCTAGGAAAAATGTCATTGTATAAAGAGGAATGCGAGTGAGCGGAGTCGCCTGTCAATGAATTTTATGGCGGATGTCTAGACATTTGATACATTATGCACAGGCTTTTTGAGAATAGTTGCTTCACTTTGACAAGACACTAGCTACATACATCTATCTATCTTCTCTAGTCATCTATAATTCATTTGATGTAACGTTTGTTTTGCGAATTGTTATTGATGTGCAGGGCTTGAACCTTAGAGTACTAACTGACGGGCATACCTCTACAACAGGATCATCTTCTCTGTCAGATATCATTACTCATTACTCAAATTATCTATCTATGCAATTCATAGGTGTTGAATTGTAGTGGCCAATGTACAAAAACTTCCAATGAATTTGCTGTTAAATGATTTTGTACCTGCTTTAATAGACATTCATTTGTGACATGCGACTTGGAAAATATTTTTCGTCTAGGCGGTGACTTTGTTGTGCTCTTTACTATGCATACGTTATAATATATTTTATAGCTACTATACCTTACCTACTATTGTTGTAGCCATTGTTAAATGACAAATTAATATGTAGTCTCTTGCCATTCCTTTTCAGAGTCTACAGCCATTGTTTAATGCGCAAAGTAAAGCTACTTTTATGCGAAAAGGAAGGTTGTTGTTTGCTCAAATGTTCATTTGCTATTTCATTAATATTTAATGAGTCTCTCTAATATGGGTTAATTTGGTTGACTATAGGAATATATAAACTACATAGATTAGCATGAAACGGAAAGGATTCAAACTTGATAAAGTTTGAATATGTCTAGTTTTAGAGTGAGTGACAAATTTTAACGCTGGTTTTCATTGGCGTGCATTTGTATAGTTTGAACTAATCTTTTCTCTTAATAACAAGCCTTGCTGTGGCTATCAAATTGCATTTTGGTTAGAGTTATAAACAACTTGATGGTTTGTTTTAATATGGTATAGTTATGATTTTTTGTTGTTTTAACATTTAGTTCAGCATAGGCAATTATACAGGATGATTAGTGTAACTCTCGTCCACCATAACGAAGTGAAATTAATTTTAATCTAGTAGTTTGGTTTTTGGTCCTTTAGACAAAAGGAGAAATTTTATTTGTGGTGAAAGTGACGTGAGAAAAGGTAATAATCTTACGTGCGTGGCCATAGAGTCAATGTGATTAATTAATTGAAGTTACTGCAGGAGTTTCTGGTTATTTGACAGAGGTGTTTGTAAGGTGCTTATCTTGCTTAGTGGGGTAGTTAAGAAAGATTTGGCGATAAGTTTCTTTGTTTTCTAAGACGAGAAGTTATAGTAGAGGCTAGGGTAGTGGAAGGGCGGCAGTAGTTACAGCACAGTTTAGTTGGTGAAAGTAACGGAGAAAGTTATGAGGAAGATAATGTGGAGTTATGGCGGCTGGGTGGGCTGTTGTGGGGAAGGTTTATGTTGATGTAGATGCTAAGTATGATTTGGAGCAGGGTTTGTTTGTGGATGGCTTTTGTAGAACAGATGTCGGTGGAGTTATATGGATTAATTTATTTTATGATGATTGCAGACTAAGATGGGTGGCTCTCGCTCGGGCTCTGTTCAGAGTTTTGATGATGCACTTCGTGAAGCTACGGCAAATCAAGGGGGTAATCCGGATGGTTCAAGACCTAATGGAACTCCGACTCCTGTTGCTACTCCCGTTGTGGAAGAGAAGCCCATCTCATAAATCACTCGCTCCTGATTCCGAAATGAATAAAATACAAGCTCCATCAATTTTTCTCCGTGTATCGTATAGTGTTCTGGAATGGAAATCTACAGGATACAAACTAAAACTACCATAACTACTCCACACTACCCCCCAACTAACGACTACAACTTTACGAAAACAATCATTACTTACATATAAACTGCCTACGAAATTATCTAACCTAAAAATGAGGAAACCGTATTATATTCAGAACCCACAAAAGGGATGCAACATTCTCAGATCTATTTCTATTCCATTTTAATCCAACGTCAAATTCAGGATTTTCAAAAGCATCACTGGTCGACACAATTTTCATACAATTTTCAACTTCCACCAAGCTCCGTGTTAATTTTTGTAGACAAAGTTAATTGACTTGATACAGACTACAATACAGACAGACAATTAATTGTTATATATGATGTAGTAAGCTTTACCAATGTTTTTTTCTAAGCCAAATCATACGGTGAACAAGAAATAATGTAATCTACGTCCACATTAGCTATACTACCAAAGGACACTTTTATAATTGGTAATTTTGGTCTAATTTTCTCGTTACTCAACTTTATACGTGTGCATTCGACTCATAATCCAATCAATCACCATTATAGGATAGCGTGGATTTTGTTTAATATTAATTTAACGAAATAATATTCAGATGTAATTGAAATCATCATCAGTTAACTTCTTGATGAATTAGTGAGGTGTGGGGTAAACGTTAATCCAATAGAATAGATAGTAGAAAATCAACCAAGGCAGTAATAGCTTTTTTGGGAGAGGAATTCCATTCTATTTGACAATATTGAAATGTGCACTGCACTTTATTTACTAACGAGATATTAGTACAGGTAATTGTAGTGGTGCATGTAATTGTGTGTCATCCTATTCTTCTGTCATCCGTGCCCAAAAGTTAGATGAAATTATTATAGACGCTAAATATATGGTACATATTAATTTCAACTTGGTTTGGATCCATAGTTAGATTATATATAGTTATTATATAGTTGGCACTGTGGCACCTAATAATTCGGGAACATCCACGCATACCGTGATCAAATCTACACAACTGTTGTCCATTAATAATACATTAAGTAATTGAAATGTAGATTCCAGTATAACTTTGGCAATTATTCGCTACTACTGACCATTCTACTTATGTTTGACATTCGCATCTATTATAAGGGGGATTAATTATTACCTACTATAACTATAGCCAATAAGTAACACCAGTGCTCATCAATAGCCTTTACGCTGAGTTTTGATTTCTTGTAGTTGCAACGCATCACAAGTTCATATTTAGGTCTTCTCTGTTGTCCAGCTCATCTGCAGACCTGAGAGTAATATTAGTAGTCTATTAAATAATTATCCCTAGAGATTTACTAGTTACCTACTGTAGAAGTACAGATATACAGCCAGTTGATTTAAAGGACCATTTATACTAAGGCTTGGTGTTGGGCTTTTAGCCGTTCTATAAAGGCGGTCAGAATAATATGCAGTGTTAGAATATCATTCATGCATTCGTGGATTAGAATGGCGTAAATAAGTAGATTTGGTAAGTAGGTGCTATAATAAAAAAGAAAAAAAATTATTAAAAAATATTGTAGAAGTTTGGTATTGATCTATTGATGGTTTGGATATGCTGGAATAGTCCCTGAAAAAATGATGATTTGTTTCTTACTCTGATAATGGTGTTTTACTTGGGTTTGAATTGTTTGCACAGTATGGTAATTAATTAGTAGCTAGTTGATTAAATGAAAGATGCACCATGCCAGAAGTGAGAGTTAGTTACATCGCAGTTTAGATCTTTTCAAACATTCAGTGTGTACATAAGATATATATAGATATAGCTAGTGCATTATTCCAGTTGTATGTACTCTGTCAGATAATTGTCAATTCTAATAATACAATACGATATTCAGATATACGAATACTACGAAATCTAAAGCCACGTAAAGACCATGTAAACGAATTGGAAAACTCGAACTGATTTACTATTCCACAAGTAAAGGATGAGAGGGGCGGGGGATTTTAATTAATGTTGTCGCAATTCTAATTTGTAAGTAACACCGTCGACGAAATCATATTATGCAATTTGAATTAGTTGTACTTTGTAAGGTAAATATGCATTAGTTAGTTAGAATTATGAAAGTGAGAGCCTGGACAGAGGGGAGAAGGCTATGAATGATCTGGTTTGTTTAGGTTTATTTTCCAATAGTCAAGACATAAAGTTGGAGACTAATGATAACTATATTATTATATTGTATAAAATTAAATACCTATTTATCCTATTCATATACATACATATATTATGGTTAAAATTAAATTGAAATTGAGTACCTTACCTTTACCAATTGATACCTTTGCTATGAAATACTAATGTGTACTATTTACTACCCTACAATCTAAGCTATGTCTCGATCTATATATCTATAATATTCTGTCTCTACTTATTTTTGTCTGAAGGAATATAAAAGAGAACAAGGAAGCACGTTGAAAGTAATCCCGTAATACTGCTAATTGTTGTTAATTAAATGCAATAATTATCAATCGGTACATATGAATAGCAAAACAGACGTATTGAGTTGAGTACCTATGCAATTTGTAGCAAAAAGATGAATTGTCTAAAAACTGATTAGATTTATTAGCTGTTAT
>JAAAYG020037318.1:1630-13789 GCA_009936455.2 Tomocerus minor
CTATCGAATTTATAGTGGAGTAGCATAAAATATGCAATGACTCGAAAGGGGGTTATTGTAACACTACTTTGTTTGTTCCTGTTGCCGATAACTCAATTAAATGCATTGTTTGAGACGGGAAATGACATTGAGGATGAGAACGAAGGTAAAAGGTCTCCCAGACAGACAATTACCGATGAAATGGTGAATGCTGGCGTTGATCCTGGACCTTTGGTGAAATATGGAAATTTTTGCAGACCGTTGCCGATAGATATCCCAGATAGTCTTCCAGAACGGAGTCCACCTCCGGTGAACTACACAATTTATTACATTGACGATTCAACACCCAATACCCTGCATGTGGTAATTCAGAACACAGAGAAATCTTACCGTTATGACTATTTGGTTGTAATGGCCATGAATGAGATAGGAGTGCCAATCGGGCATTTCCACCTTTTGGTCTGTGCATTAGGAGCCAAGCGTAGTGGATATTGGGTGTTAGGAACTCGATGCAACAAAGGAAAGGATCATGACCGAAGTATTCGTAAGGAATTTGGGGTAAATAACCTAATTGGAATTTTGATGATTGAGATTTATATTTATTAAGCACAGAAATCCTTTTGTTTTAGAATCCTCATTTAATGTATGTGGAAAAGGATCCGAAAAAGAAACAGAAATTGAGCATCCAGAGCATCTTCTGGAGTTGGATCCCTCGAGATGGGGGACCTAGACCAAACATGATCCAATTTAGGTTTGTATCTCCACTACTCCACTAGAGTACCTAATATATACTAACAAAGTTTGAATAGTAAAATTTCCAATTTTCAACACTGGAACAATTTTCTTAGAATTGCCGTGGTCGAGAAATCCAAGCTAAGGGACAAATACTGGGTAATAACAACCCCCCAGATAAAATTTCTTGAAAAGTGGATATTCATTCCGCCACTTGCATCGGAAGGTATTGCTGATCTAGATAATCCTCTATCCGATGATAAAGATGACCCAGAACATTGTTACGAGAATCCTCTGAAAGCAGATAGTCCCGGGAATTTCCAGTCAACAAGTTTAACTGAAGTAATACCTGCAAATCCGAAATACATGTCTGAAATATTCCCGTTGTTTTACAGTGAGACTTTATGTTTCTTCAGCTCATCAGAAATATGAAAAGATATAGGGTATGACTTGACAATATATGATGATAATATGTTCTACATAATTTTCGTACTTGAAAATAGACAATCCGTCAACGGATAAAAGGAATAAAAAAATTGAAAGAATTAAGACAGAAATACGTGAGTTTTTCCTATTTGGTCACTTAATGCGTCCTTTCGGGCATGAGTAAATATCTACAGGAAATTTTATTCTTCTAGGTAACCAAATGAAGCGAAAGGATTTGGATCAAGGGCAAGCGTATTGCATGAGTCCACCGTCCATGGGATCCGTGATAAGAAGTTCAAAAAACCACAAAGAGATTTATAAGGGATGTTCCGTCGTCAAAAATTGTATAGGAGAAACGGATTCATGTGTAGAGTTGAAAACTTGTAAATCCATTCTTACATATAGAAATATGGAATTTTTCTTCGGTTTTGAAAATTATATTCGATTCGAACTTCAAGTTCATCTTGGCCAAGCGCATGGATATGCAGCTATGGGCATTTCCACTGATGAATATATGGTACATTTCTCATTAAATTCTAAAAAATACAAAGAATACATCTTTGCTAACAGGAGAATTGTGCGTTTAAAGATTTTTTTCATTCATTTCATGTAGGGAGATGATAGTGTTGTGGAATGTTCTGTAGACACTACGGGAAAGGTCGGTATTTACAGTTCGTGGAATTTCAACAATAAAACTAACACCAGGACAGTAAGAAGTTATAACATATTAAAATTATCATTTACGAATCCACAAATTGGGATTGAAAATCATTACTAATGGTATTTCTAGGGTTTCAATTGCACCAAAGAAGGTGTGCCTGGTGAAAATCTTAAGCTTTGCAAGTTAGCATTACGTAAGAACGTATTAGCTTGTAGTTTCCATCTACGAAAGGACCTTTTCGTACCAGAAGGAGTGACAATAAATAGAAAACATTTTCATCTTCAAAAAAACACATTTTATCTCTTTCAAGCTTCTGGTACGGATTTTGTAGAAGGAGCTTCTATACGTAAGTCAATTACTAGTTAATTAAACATTATCCCCATTGGAAAGTAGCCTGCATAAAACTAAATGAATTTTGTCCTTAATTTCCAGTCGCTTTACGACGCAGGATAACGAAGGGACGTAGAAGGATAGGAAAATCGAAAGCAAGAATGCGCCCCAAGAGGGATTTGGGCAACAATACCAAATTCCGCGGTGGCCCACTCAAGGTGCCTATGTCAGGCAGAAATTTAAAAGAAATTGAAAGAAAAAATGGAAGCAAAAGTGGAAGAAAAAGTGCAAAAAAAAGTGCAAAAAAAAGTGGAAGGAAAAAAGGAAGGAAAATTGCAAGAAGTAAAGGACGAACTCTGAATTTTGCACGTGGCACATTGTCTGGTATCGCGAAACACACGAGAAGTTTCCTGAGTCCCAATAAATTGGATTTACAAGAATTAGAAATAGTATTTTTATAAACCAATCCATTAAATTCTATCCAGTTCCTAGTAGGAGTTATACTTCCCATTTCTGAGCAACTTCTGACTATATTAATTACTCATTTGAACAAGCAGGTTGATGGAGAACCAGCGAAACTGAAGTACATCAAATGGCATGTGGCCTTTGTAGTTGTTGCTTTCATAGGCCTAATTCCAAATGGAGTATTTGTTGCAAGATATTTCAAGGAAACATGGACAGCTGCCATGATTTTCAATACTTCCATTTGGAGATTAGTGTGTAAAAAACAATTTAAGATGCAAACATGACAGATTTTCATCAATTTTAGTGGTTTTATGTAATAAGTTGAAAACAAATATATATGTTGAACTCGAATTATGAATTGATTTCTAGGTACACAAGACTTATATGATATCCGTCATTGTCCTTCTTTTGATTGATAGCATTGTTTTACTTTGTTACCAAAATAAAAATGATAAAGATGAAATTGGAACTTCAACGCATCGTATCTGTGGCTATGTGTTTTATGCCGTAGTCATTTTCATTCAACCACTTCTGGGACTCTCAACATCTTGCACTAAAGACACGATGAATTATATAGTCCGAGTTATGCATTGGGGAATCGGAACACTCGTGAAAGTACTCGGAAGTAAGAGTTTTTCATTCATTTTACGTGTGAAAATTTTTAATTTTACTTTGGCTAAATGTGTGTTCTTGTTTTCTTTAGATATATTCATTGCCTTTTCTCCACAAATGGTAGACACGAGAATTTTCATAGGCATCTGGGTCATCTGCTTTTTAGAACTTCTATTTAATATAATTATGCACGCAGTAATGACCGTAAGTGGTGTTATTTTCAATCATTTAATATTAAAACAAAAACCTATTTTGTTTTTTAAAATGTTGCATTTTTTCCTTAGGTCATGTATCATAAAGGTGATGCCGAAATGTTCAAAACTAGAAGAGATAGCCATGGAAGATGGAACAGAGCCTTTAATCCTCTGCCTATGCAAAAAATTCACCGAGCTATGCCTGTATGCATTTATTAATTTGTCCCTTGTGTAATATGCAATTTTTATATTTCCATGTATTCCTACATCTTATAATTTCTAAAATCAACACTGAATTTTCAATCAAGGGGCAAAGGAGACGATTCCTACTCTACTTATGGTTTCAATTTGGAACGGCAGTGTTTGCATCTTTAATTATCATTCCTTATGTAGGCTACAACAGACTTTTCGTCTGTAAAGACGAACCATTGGCACTTCACAAAATCACTTGCCAAAATCCAGGAAAAGGTCGTGTAGTTTTGTAATACAGTTAAGGTTTTCATAGAGGTCTAGTAAAACCAATGATAATAGGAACATAAAACATTAAAGTGCACATGCTTTTATCGAATTAAAGTTTTATTTCTGTTGCTTAAATAATGTTACTTAAATGATGACGGTTTTCTATAAAATAGCGATAATTATTAGTTAACAGCTCGTTCTTCTGATATCATTCGTATCAAATAATGTTCCAAAACAAAAATTTCCTAAATAGAAGAACAGTAAAAAATCGCGTTTATTATGCAGAAATACTAGAAATAAACTGTGATTTTCCAGAGCAATTATCAGCATACTCATAGAATAACTGTAATATATCTGGAGTAAGGGAAGGACCCAGGGCTGATTTCGCTGTTTGAAAATGAGCCATTGTAACAGATGCAACATTCATATCTTCACCCAGGGCACATAATGCAGCCTAAACAATGACAAAAAATCATAATAATTTACTGTATATTTAGAAATGTAATTATTATTGGATAGGCGTAGGTAAGGCGTAGGTATGAAAGGATAATATTCTAACCTCTTGGCAAAAATTGACTAAATCTGCTCCAGAGAAATATTCTGTCTCTTTAGCTAGTTGCGGTAAATTCACATTTTGTAAAGGTATGTTTTTCGTGATTTCTTCCAACAAAGCTAATCTTCCAGATTCATCCGGTGGGGGTACGGGTATAATCCTGTCAAATCTGCCAGGCCTTAGTAAAGCAGAATCCAGTAAGTCAGGACGATTTGTCGCAGCCACAGTAATTACCATCGACCCCGTAAGGACCTGCAAGTAAATAAGTTTTCAGGTTTCTACGAATTATAAATTGAACTTTTACAAAGAAAGTTTTTTGAAATATTTTCTGTCAATCATTTACGTTTTCAGACTTTTCCGAGCTCGGTGCTAAATTGCCAATGCCATCCATTTCTGTCAACAACATCGATAACAAACTGGTGTTTGAAGAATTGGCATTTTTCTCCATTGTCCTTGAACTTACTATGAGTTCTGAAAAGTAATATGTAAAATCAGAATAAAAGTTGTCTATGAATTAAACCAATGAAAATGAAGTTCATATGGAAAATGATTTAGCAACCTAGTTCATCAATGAAAACAATGCACGGGGCAGCCATTCGAGCTCGATTATATAGATCCGCTACTAATTTTTCACTGTCTCCAACTCCAGAAGTATATAATTCAGCGGCTGAGACCGACAGAAAATTTGTTTGATTAGATGATGCGACTGCTCTGACTAAGGTGGTTTTCGCGCATCCAGGAGGTCCAAATATGAGTAGCCCTTCAAATTAAAAAAAGAACATAAACCATGATTCTGATAAGCATCAACCTATAATAATTTTTCTTTACATTGCGTACAACCACAATAGAAAATCACCTTTAGCAGGCGTTATTCCCATGTTTCGAAAGGATGCAGGATAGCGAATTGGCCAAACGATTGTCTTTGTTAATTCTAATTTTACGGAATCTAAACCTACGATCTGATCTAACGAAACACTACTTTTGATGTCGACAACTCCCAAAGAACCCTGTAGAACCGATGGAAGAACCTTTGAAAAAGCGTATTTTATGTGATGATCAGAAACGACGAGTGAATTCTCTTCCTGCAGAAAACATTGACATAATTATTATTCAAATCTTAGAGCAAATAATATTATGTATTATTCTAAAATGTAAGAGTGTAATTTTTACATTTGACTTGAGTATAGCTAGATTTGCAAGACGTCGTAAATCCATTCCTACATAACCAGGTGTCATTTCTGCAATATATTTCAAATCCAAACTTTTCAAAGATGGAAGCTCTTTTGCGACAGCATTTAGTATTTGAAAACGCTGATCAGTTGTTGGAGCTTTCAGACTAATCTATATAAAACAAATAAGGCCAAATTTTCCAATGTATCCCAAATCCAAAAATTATTTCATTCCGAATGATAAAATCAGATATTATGTTAAATAAGTTTCACTCATAGTTAAATTGGAGAAAACGTACTTCTCGCTCAAGTCTCCCAGATCTTCTCAATTTCGGGTCTATCAAATAAGGACGATCGGTTACAGCAATAATAGACAGCAGGCTATTTTTAGGGACGGAATCAAATAAATCACAAATCAAATTGACGAATTTCTTTTTGTTAGCTGTGCTTTGTCCACTTTTTGTGACGACTTCAGATTTCTTATCAGTAAACAATAAATCCAATCGCAATAAAAGCAAAATTGTGGGATACAAACAGCCACTGGATATTGCTGCGTCAAAAATATTTTGACAATAGTTGCTACAACGAGAAATATTTAGGACAGATTCAGTAGAAACATCGCATACAAGAAGATTTGCTTGAAGTTGTTTGGCAATTTCTTTTACAAGGATTTTCTTTCCTGAAGATTTCGGTCCTGAGATAAGATAATTAGTGCATAGTGTTTGCGAGGTCGACTCTTTAGCCAGTACTTGAACTTTGAGTCTCGTTCCAATTGAATCGATAAGTAATTTCTGTGAATCTGGATTCAGCACTCTTGAAAATTGTGACACGGACATGTGTTTTCTATATACACGGTGGAAATAATCAACATGATGTATATCTTGAATAATTATTTTTGTTCGAGAGTTTATGCGTCCAATGTCTGTTCCATTACTATTCATTGAATATCCATTGACAAAAACAAAAGAAATTCCAGGAAAAATGTAGCTTGAAAATTTCGACAAAGAACAACTTCTCAGATCGACTACAGTGTTCGCTTTCACATACAGTTCATAGCTTTGAAAAATATCCTTAATTTTTTCTCGAACGCTCTTCAAATTCGATAAATTTCGACGATATAATGTATTGTGTTTCGCAGTATCTATTTTATTTTCATCTGCATAAAACTTATCATATGCTTGCATAGAAGAACAAATCACTGTAATTTTCATAGACTTAATTGTTCCCTTCGATAAAACCTTGATGGCCTTTCCTGTGACGCAAAATTCATCTACACCTGTTTTTGGCAAAGGGGTTTCAATAAAATTCAACTGACTATCATGTTTTTCGTCACAGCTCTTCATAACTTCAACCAGATAACGAGATAAGGTTAATTCTTGTTTTTCTTGAACGTTTTCATCTTCATCTTCATGGTTTTCCTCGTTGACGCATGCAATTAACTCTTGTACGCGAATGTCACATTTGATGATTCTTCTACAATTTGAAACTTTAGCTCTAGATATCCGCAGCAGAGCCCTACTTTGATAGAATGCTAACTCTAAACTTAGAAAGGTTTCTAAAGAAATTTCCAGTGCTTCAGCTAAGTTCTCAAAGCCAGTAACAGAAAATAAATCTTGTATTCCGAGTTCACACTGTTGAAAACTAGAAATACTTGACGAATTGTTGATATGTACGGGTAAAGATATAGATTCCATTTTTCATACTCTCTGGAATAGATGAGAAAGATTAGAAAATGCAAAAATAAATATAATTATTTAGGTAAAATTGTGGAGATATTTGGACCTGGATGGTCATAATGTCCACATGGAATTCAAATTGCAATTGCTTCCCGGCATCGTCTACGGTTTACACTCTACAGTGCTCACCAATGTACTTGCTTGCAGCAGTTCTTCATGATCCCCAAAAGTAGCTTTTGGAACAACGGGAAAGCATCGTATGCAAAAATAGGCGATACGACGAGACGATACGAGTTATCTTTATTTATTTATTTATGTACATGCTTTTAAGTAAAATATTCTAGTATTTTGCTTGAAAATCCTGTGTATAAACATTACATTTCATAAAACCATACAATTATAACTTCCTTTCTTATAAAGGCATATAAAGAAAATCACAACTCATTCCATCATTATCGAGAAAATTGAAGGAAAAGCCAAATTGACAGGTCAGTGGTTATCATACTTTTATCGTTTTATCCTGCTATTAGCAACACCGGGTAGCATTTACAATATTATACTGTAAAGCCCAGTGCAAGTATCTACTATCTACCATCTAATCTAATCTATTGTGTCATGGAATCCATTTCCCTGTAATCTGTCCATCCAGGAGGACGAGGAGGATACTAGTGACCAAGGAGCTAAAAGTTGAAATCGTAAGCAGACCGACCCCGATTTTCTTACATAGCATAGCTACAAAGGCAAGGCATTATTATTGTTGTTTCTCTTTGTTCGTTCTCATTCGGTTCGGTTGTGTGTGGGTTGCCCGTCAACTAAGGACAGTCGAATACCCTGCCGATTTTCTCCCTCCTTTCTGCATCCACACCACTTCCTCACTTCATCAATTTTCGCGTTGTATAGATGTAACTAGTTTCAACCTAAGAAAGTCGCATTTTTCGGTGCTTTCTATTATTACAGTTTCAACCAACAGTGTGTTTCTTTCAAGAGTTGGTTTTCATTCTGTTTTGTGTTTTTTAAGGGATCCCAAATCGACTGTGCAGTAAAAAATTCATAATAACGGACACCAGGCGGTTTTTGTAGTTTTTTGCGGAGAAAAAATTGGGTAAGTTGCTGAATAATATCAGGTATATAGCTGATAATGATACGTGCAAGAATATACATGGAGTGCATTCATGATTTGTTGGGAATATCTTGTCTTATACTATTGACTATTGATTTAACTTTCAGATCTACTTTCAAGAGAAAATGTTTTTGTCACACGGTGGGCGCCCAACTAAAGGCAATGGTCGCAAAAGAAAGGGAGTTAATGAATATGCAGCTGAAAACCCAACGGATTTTACAGCTGAATCAGTTAATCGTGATGGGCAAATGCTACAAGTTCTAGTTTGCAGATTTTGTTGTCAATCTATTGGAGCCAGATCAGATCGCATCAAAGAGCACATTACAAGTAAAAGACATCAAAAATTGAAATTAGAGGCTATTTGTAAGAAAGCTGAAGAAACTGGAACTGGACTGGAATTTTTCATGGAACATAATGATGGTGATGACAGCTTCAACGGAGGTTTTCCTGGGTCCTCAAATACCAGTATGGTGACACAAAAGTCTGAAGAAACGTTATTTGGAGTAGATGACGTAGAGGAAAAGGATTTAAAACCCAACACAGACTACATGAATTCTTCAAATTCTCCTCATCCGTTACAGAATCTTCCAGGACTACTACCTATGTTTTCAGATGTTTTCCCTGGGGTTGGGGGGCGTAGTTCAAGTGGAGAAAGTAGCATTTCAGTGAGTACTTCTAAATCTCTCCATAGTTCCCCTACCAAACCTCCAGAGGAGGAGCCATCATCCCGACTATTATGTGTTCAGTGGGTCAACTACCAGTCAAATATTGCGACAATGTTCTCGAAATTGCTAAAACTCAAGCATTTGAATGACGTGACACTTTGGTGTGAAGGACGAACGATCAGTTGTCACAAAGTGATATTATCAGCTGGGTCTGAATACTTTGAAAATCTATTTTTAGAATTGCCGGATAAATATCCTATTATTGTTCTAAAGGATATTAAATTTTGGGAAGCCGAATCTCTCGTTGAGTTCATGTATAAAGGCATAGTGAATATTCCACAAGGAAAACTCCCATCGTTGTTGCAAGCTGCCAAGTCCCTTCAAATCAAAGGCCTCTGCTACGAGTCTGATGAAATGGCCAACGATTGCAGCAGAAATGAAACAACAAAGGAAGGCAACAAATGAGCCAGTAAAAGAAAATGTTATCAAAATACCTCAGATTCCGTTCCGAAGCAAAAGAAACCAAGATATTCGACTATGTCGACATCCGGTAAAGACTTATAGACATATTGGAACAATATTAATAACCTAAAATGACCTTGTTTTATACACCTAAAGTTTAATGTACAATTAATTCCGAAAATTCGATATACATTATAATCCTAAAATTTCGTAATAGGCCACAGTTTTTTGTAGTTTTTCAATTGTTTTTTTTAGTTAAGTGTTTTTTATCTTATGAAATCCAATATAATAATATTATTATATCATATACACGATGTGCACAAGGTTATGTGCAACAAAAAAATAATAAAAATTGAATATTGATTTCTTAATCATACTCTTTAAGATCTAGCCATTGAGTTATTGCGATAAGACTCCTTACTGCACTGCTTTACAATTGACAATTGCATCGTAGATGTAATAGTATAAGCTATTAAACTATCAACATTAATTATATTAAATCAGTAATCTATAAATGAGATAAAATTTCACAATTAGCTATTTTGCGTAATAATATGGCAAAGACCTTGCCTCGTGTGCAATCTATGTAACCATATATCCATAGCACAACTCAGAGCCCAGTAGCTAATTGCAGTTGCAGTACTGTAGTAAATGTTTACGAAAACTTTTAGCTGTAAGATTACATAGCTATTTAAGGCACCATATTGCATCCCTAGTTAAGTCTGCTAAAACGATCATTAATAGATCTGCATTTATATTATAGTGTCCACACAGTAAGTGATATTAATGAAGTATTTGGTAAAAACTATAATAAATATCTTGGCTAATAGGAACTATACACCTGTATCTCTGCCAATGTTCATTGCAGAGCTAACAGTGATCCTTGTCTTTTGGCTGATTTGGTCTTTAACAGGTTCTTGGCTTCAATTCATAGCTTTGTAGAAAAACAATAGCACTTAGATACAATACACAAAGGTAGGATTAGTTCAAAGTCTTAAAACTTGCTTTATGTTAATGTTAACGTAAGATACTTTGTATTGCATTGATTCTTCTAGCACGAAAAACCTCATGAAGTAGTAGCTAGTAAAATTGGTTAATAGATATATAGGGGCTGTATGCATAGTGCAGGTAGGTAGAGTAATGTGTAATCTGATTTTGCATGCCTTTTTTGCTGGCTGTCTATCGTGTAAGGATTGGCCTAGAGTAGCTATCTATCATTTTGCTTCTTGGTTCAAGTTGAGATGTTTCAGCCATGAGTCTCAGTTCTGCTTCAACCTCATCACCATTATCATCATCACTAATGTAACAAAGATTCAGGTGTAACAACCTTAGCAAGTAACCATACGTAGAATTAAGTATTTGTGCTATATTATTATCATTTGCACTGTCACACTTTGTGGTGTAAAACGTAAAACTATATTTTCACTAACTAATTCAGTTCAAAACTAATTTTCTACGCTCAAAATCAAAAATCAATTCTCAAAGTCAACCAGGTACTGCGATAATATACTTAGAACATTTTATTTGATCGTATAATATGTAGTAAATGTGTTGTGAAAATAAGTTCATCTGTATAAATCTAGATCACACACTGTAGATTTTTTCACTTTAACTATTCACACATTAATATTATGACTGTTATGACTGCACAAGTTTCAAATTCATGCAATAATACAAAGACATACTTTATCCAGCCATTACCCGTAGAAATTAAGTCTCTGACTCTGCATGCATAGTGTTAAACTATATATCATATATAAACAGTGACATAAAGTGACAAAGAACTGAACGACAACTTTAATTGACTATATTTACTGGAGCACAATTTTAATTTGTATAGTGAGATTGAGGGGAAATCAACCGTCCACATACAGCATGTCGGAAAATATTGAAAACTTGGCTCGGTGGTTGACTACCGAAAACAAGGCGGTTTTCGGACTATGTCTGGATCGAAGGTGAGCACAGCGTAAATATTTTACTGGCTTCTCACTATCACTGCATTCTAATTTCTGTAAATATAAGCTGTGTGTAAACAAAGTGTAGTCAATAATTACGTTAGAGTACCAATCGGGCTTTTGGATTGCGGGTTCATCGGTGGTGGTGGGGGCGGTTGTATCCGTTTCACTATTATATCGAGGAGATTTTGTTGATTCTGATGTTAATGACGGTCCAAAACGTTCGCTGCCAAGCGAATTATTTGCACTTTTATCTGCAGAAGGATTCTTAGAATGGTAGGAAGAATAGGAAGCTGCACAAATAACTGGAGTTTTAGTTGCGGCCACAGCATGGCATATCAAATGAAGGAAATTAGGTTGTTGATCCTCTGCAGCATCTTTAAAACTGGATATGAACGAGAAGTTGTCGATTGTGTCAACTGCTACCAGACTTAAGTTCGGATCTGACAGAAGCATATTCTCCAGTGTAGAATCATGACCTGGTCCAAGAGTCACAAGCAACTGTTCTGCATTCAGACATTTTAGTGTGGAAATACGTTTCAGATATGAACTTAATTTTGGATTGGCCTTGATTATATCCACTGGTTCGAGGGAATAATCATTTTTATCAAACTTAATGTCTCTGTCAAAGTGCGAGATCATATTTATTAACACACGATTGTTGAAATGGAGGGACGTATCAATTAGAACGGCAGTTTTTA
>JAAAYG020037329.1:0-13789 GCA_009936455.2 Tomocerus minor
TTTCCTTATCTAGAACTTGGAGCTCTAACAATAGCCCAATTAGGCTATTGTCCTAGGTTAGTTGAGAAGAGTAATACCATTTGTGCCACTAGCCCCCTTTATAAAACCTTTTTTACCTAACTATCCGACCCCTGGTTATGACTATTACAGGCGTCCATACAGACGACCAGACAGAGTGGGCATTTCTATAAAGCAGCTCCGCTATTCAAGCGCGTACCGACGGGGGGTGCTTGAGGCGCTGAAGCACCCCCCCCCCCAATTTTTTAAATTTACACTGGACATAATTGCAATAAAACACAAAATGGTCGTCATGATAAACTAAGATTTTCTTTTTTATTATCTAGGAACTTGAAATTAATCTCTACTCCATTTTATGGAACAAAATGTTTAACAACTTTGTCTTGCAAAGTCCGTGCAAGCGCAAGTCCGTGCATACAAAATGAGTACTCCAAAACAAAAAACTTAAAAATAACAGAATTTTTCAAAAAACTCCCAAAGCTTTCTAGTGAGAATGAAGTTACTCAAAATAATAAGTGCCGTCTTCACAATTTAATCTCAAATACACATAAAGATAGTTAACTAATATTGCCACAAATAAATGACATAGCCGTGATGATTAACAAAACTTCGTTGTCTCAGCTCGAAAGACAACAATTGCTGACAGACATAAATGTACCTGCCCCATTCTTTAAATTCCCTTATACCACATTTAGAACACAACAACGAAAATTTCATGTAATAAATACGAAAGAATTTTTTACAAAATTTAAGTCAAATAGTCGAAATCTTATTTGCGTTGCATTTAAGTTACTTTACTATGTAAGTCTCTGCAAACCCGATTTGACAACCATCAAAACTGTATTAACGGTTTGTATATATGGTTTGAAGCAATAATTATGGCATTCAAAGATTTATTATTGACTACTCCTTAGCAAATATTATTTGTCCCTTTATAAGCAATTATTGAAAGGATATATACAAATTATCATGTAAACTACCTTCAACTTTAAAGTATACTTTCTACCACTTTTTATAATTTCCTACCATTCACCATCAAATTCGAGGCAGTGGTATTTAACGTCATTTACACCTTAAAAAACATTTTTAACACCGCAAGTAATAAATACGATTTTTGTACATCATATTTTACACTATGACTGGTACCTCAGATTTCAGTTAGTTATTCAAACTTTATTGTCAGTTCCTAAAATTTTGTAAGCAGTTAGAATTTGTTTATTTGCATAATTTGGATAAACGTGTACGTCAAACAAATTTCAATAATATATTCCCTTCAAACGTGTGCTGTGATATGGATTTTATTTCCATTTATTGTACAATAGTATTTGATTTTTTTAAGAATTAATTGTTGTTTACAACATATTTTATCTCTATTTTACATTCCTGAAGTGTTTTTTAGGCGCCGAATATATAAATGTGGATGATGTCAGACGGCCGTATCAGCAGCAGAGTATAAAGTCGGCACGCCGTAAAATATTTTTTGTTGCCGCATGCCGTAAAAGCAGTAAATGCCGTAAATGCCATATATATTAGATGTATTTATGTATAATTTACATATATTTACGACTTTTACGGCATTTACGGCATGATGCAAATAAAAATAGTGCGGCATTTACGGCAATAAACGGCATGCGGCATAAACGGTACACTCGATACTCTGATCAGCAGCAGCCATGGCACCGACACGAGTCAAGACAAAAACACCTCAGGATTCGTTTCTCAAAAACAACGCCAGTATCTACTCCGGGACTGGATACTTCAGGTTGGACCACTGGAGCCAAAGAAGTCATAAAGTCCGATGGGGTTTCTCTGTTGTCCTGAAATAGAATTTATATTTTAAAATATCTAAAACTTTTTTTGATTATATATGATCATATTTTATATGTTTCTTCTTACTTCAAAGACCAAGACTCCGGCTTGGGCTATGGCAACGAAGGCAACTAAAAGTATAGATATCAAACACGTCATTTTGATTTGCGATTCTCAATCTCAAATAAAATAAAATTGGTAAGTATACTGCAGAGTTAACATAATATATATTATGTAGCATGAAGTGAAGATGTACGTGCTAACCAAAAATTGTGACGTTTATATACTGACTCAACATCTGGCAGTCGAACTAAATGCCATTTAGTGAATCACATTAATTATTATTGTTATCACTATTCATTAATGCGAACTTGAAATTTTGTAAATGTGTGGCGCATTTTAGGAGCAAATGATTGTACCATATTAGCTATTGTTGCACATATTGATAGACAGATTTATATTTTTTTCAAATGTAAATTAAATTAAGGTGTTTGTTCTTTACTTGTGTTTTGGTCTTGCTATACGTTATCATATGATGTTGCTAAATACAAACATTATTATGTTAATGTATCTCTTTACTATCTGTGCTGATTAAATTTCATATCACTACATAACACGTTTGCAAATAAATGCAGTATTTCCAGGAATAAAGAGAATGGGTGAGAAAGGTTCTTATGATCGCATTAAAATTATTCGACTATATAATTATTAGTGTAATTTAATAAAATAACATATTTGGATGTCATAATATATTAACAATTACTATAACCAATTAATAGGATGTATTAAAATATATTATGTATTGAAAAACGTCAATAATTTGATAGCTATACAAATGCATTTTTGGGAGGATGGGATTTAGAAACGCAAATATAAACGACAAAAATTATTTCTGAGAGAGCAAGTCCTTTTTTGCTATTTATTTGTAAAAAAGAATGATTGACTTTGCATTGTTGTATTGTTGAAATAAAATTTTCTAGGAATTTTGCAAAATAATGGGCCGTCTTGGAAAGAAGTGAGAAATTTTACAGATAAAAAAATTGGGACAGTTAGGATTCGGCAAGAAAGGAAAGATAATAGGACACATTGAGGGAGAGCTGGAAGATGTCTTGGAACACGTCATGCAATTGAATGTCTGTTCACGATTTGTTTGCCAATTCCGTTATTAACATCGGGTTGCTTATGACGGCTGGGGAGAAATTTGCAAAAGACTATCCTGAATACCTGACCGTAAAAAAGGACACCGTCACAGCTACAAGTTTGTCACATGGGAAAATACTTAGTTTTCAGTGCATGCCTCTTCGACGCATAATATGAATGGCCCCTGGACTGTTTGGCTTGAAAGACATATTGGACTCGTCGGATAATCTCAGGAATTATTTTATTTTAAACAAAAACAATTTTTACTTCTCTAAAAAACAGAATTTTAAAAATTTATATAGAATAAAAAGAAATAGGCCGATTGGGGGAACCGACGATCGATCGCGTTTTCACTCCGCTCACCTAAAATAGAGATGGGCAATGGCCCGACAGTAATAGTGGATTTACAGGCCATGCCATGAGCCCAAATTTAAAAACTAAAAAATCCGCGGGGATAAAGCGTTTAAAGAGTTCTGCAATCGATCTATTAATACAGAAAAATATTTTTCCGCTGAAAATGGGATTTTTGATTTGTGATTTTTTAATATAATATTTTACAGAATTACGTCGTCCGTAGACAGCAACTTGGAAAACATAAAACTTGTGCTGAATATTTCATTGATGGTTTCTTACAAGAAATCGACAAATACAGTGACTTGGAAGATGAGAATTTGAAAAATATTTTTTGTGTTGATGAGCTTGCTGGCATTATTTTGGATTTGTTTGAAGCCGGAATTGATACAACGAATAACACATTGGAGGGAGCTATGATGCTGATGATTAAATATCCCGAGGTGCAAAAGAAAATTCAGAAAGAAATCGACCAAGTAGTTGGGGACAACAGGTGTCCTTCATACTACGAAGATAGAAACAAGTAAAGTCAAATTTTAATGCACTCCTCAATTAATTAGCCTGCTCATAACAAAGAATTTTACCATTTAAGCAATTTATTGTTTATTTAAACTAAACTTTTGCATGGCGAATCACGTAACTAATACGAATGTAAGGATACAACACCATGGTTATACTATTAATGGCAAATACTTTATTGTGTTCATTTATCCAGCATGCCATATACTTGGGCTGTGATTTTAGAAATTAACAGAACGAATGGTGAGTATTGTCGCCGTTTCAGCTAGAACGGCAAAAAATGATTGTCAAGTTGGACGATTAAAGATTAAAAAGGTAAAAAATTATAAAATTCATTCAGGATTAAAAAATATATCAGATAGAATTTTTTTCTCGTAGGGAACAATGGCTTTCTTGCAACTAAATAGCATTCGAATGGATAAAAAGTTTTAGGGAGATCCTAATGAATTTAGACCTGAGAGATTTCTGGATTCTGAAAATCACATAGTATCAAGTAAAGTCAATCGTGTCTTTGCCTTTGGAGGAGGTTTGTACCATTATACTTATCTTTTTGTTTTAAAAAAATGTATAGTTGGTATTTTACAGAACTTATTTTCATTATTCAGGTATGCGTACTTGTCCCGGAGAAGCTGTCGCTACAGCCACAATTTTTACATTTTTAACGGGCATGCTACAACGTTACAGTTTGACAACAACACACAAAAACTGAAGAAATTGCAGAAACTGGAAATGACCGGCTCGAATTCAATTACAAACAGTGTATTCCAATTTCATATGTCTGTATCATTACGTGATTGAAAGACTGCATTACTGTAACTAAAGTTTCTTCTGTATTGTGCCAAGTAGATTGATTTTGTATATATATAGCATCTTCAAAAAATTGCAAACTGTTTAAAAACGACTGATATATTGTATTAAAATATTTCATTGTTCATAATTTTCCTAATAAACAGTAGTAGCCGAAATCTATCCGTGGTGGAGTTACTTAAAGTACGCTTAAGTTGCAAAATCTTTGAATTTGTGTTTTTTGTTTGTTTCTTGGTGGTTGTCGAATTCGTCAACAACCCGCGACGACTCTTTGTCTCATTCAGCACTAAAATACTATCGTTGCAGAAAAAAGACGTTTAATAAATAAATAAAGACGAAATAATTAATTACAAAGGTTAATTGCATATAGGATCATTGAAAAGGGTTATTTAGTTAATTATTATTATTAGCATTTTTAATCATTCAAAAATTTTGCATAACTCATTGCATTTTATTGAAATTGTCTCATTGAAAATTACCACCTCTACTTTCTACGCAGCCTTGAAAATCAGCATAGAAATTGTCAGCATTCAAAAGTGATTCTGTTGTGTAATTATGAGAAGCACTTATACTAAGCATAATTGACAATTGGCAGCGACCGTATGCGTTTGTAATCCACAATTATAATATTTATCGACTACAAATTCGGAGAGGTGAGTGGCTGCTGCCTACGGCTCACCTCGTAGAATTTGTAGTCGATAAATATAATTATAAGGAGCACTATTCACACACGCGTGACGTCGAGGTTATGGCGATTTTAGTTACCGCCGTATAAAGTGTGACTTATAATTATCTATTATTTAGTGCAACGGCATCGACTACTGTGGTTCGATGCTTCATGATTAACTTTTCCGGTTGCAACAGGTAAGAGAGTTAATTTTCTGCAATCATTGAGTTCGGCTAAATATTAGTTCGCCGTATCCTTCTCAAGGGACTTGACAAAATACACCGCCACAGCTTACACCGCTTGGAGACTTTCGGGTAACATTCGGTACCTCAAACACGGCCTATATTGGAGCATGGTTGTTTCTTTTTAGGTTAGGTTACCCAAAAGTCCCAAAGCGGTGAAGCGGTGTATTTTGTCGGAATCCCTCATGAATGTCCTGGAGTATCTGGTTCATTCTTAATATAGGTACCTAATGTTAATTTTGTCTGCTCATCATGCAGGCGTAGCGTAATAATAGGAGCAAAAATAGCTACTAGTATAAGCGAACTATTGTTTACGTCGTTATGGAAGCCAAAATTGGTTTTCTAGGAAGTATTAGAATTATCATTTGTATTTTTACCTATTATGTAGGTACTTACAGGAGTAGATACTATGTACATGCATGGGTGCCTCTTCGGAATGCAGACAATTTTAATATAAAGCAAATATCCCTTACTTAGAAAACAGTTCATCTACTTTTCCAGGAATTGAGCTGCACCACTGCACTGCTCCATTATTTTAATACATCAGTCCCAAATTCAAGTGAAAGGTTTAGACAAACTTTCTTACAATGAAAGAAACATATAGAATATCATTAATTATTAATCTCTTATAATAATAAACTTTAAGCATATTTAAGGGTATTAAGAAATTTTACCCTTTTTGCCTCGTTGAATTTTTCATTACATGAAAACTATTTGTTTCGGTCAGTTGAAGTTTCACTGTTGCCATGAGCTGTAAAAATTTAGAGCTGTTCGAATTCTGTAGTAATGGAACTGTGATTTTTTTGTGACTGAACTAAATATATTTGAAATGTAATGTATCAAAGGGCCATTGTGCAGTGCAGCGACGGAACAATAGACAGCTTGACATATTTGCCTGTTTTATAATAAGGTGAGTATATCCATATATTTTACAATTAGCCTTTGTATTTTTCTGAAAGTTGGTTTAGTCGACAGTATATAGACTATATAGTCATTAGAAAACAACAATTACCATGCACTGTTTTTCATTTGCCACTTATTTTATGATTTGTGTAAAACTCTTGCAAGTTAACATTATTTTTTGAATTTGGAGAAGTAGGACTAATTTAATTTGTTAAAAATTACCACTTCTTTAGAAGTTGAAATTGGATGGAACCCGATTATAGTGCATAAATATACTCAATTCTGAAGTTTATTTCAATTACTTTAAAACTTTCTGTTGATTGCATTCATTTTTTAATGTACATTGTAGCTGCAAGATAATTCCGCAAGTTGTCAACCGTGAATTTCGATAAATGAAAATATCCCGAACGCTTTGGATTGGTTTTTCCTAGCTAATGTGATAATCGATGTGGGTCATTTTCTCTTTAAAATACCTGCATATACACAATTACTGGTTAAGATCAGGGAAATGTCCATCACCGTTTACTGGAGGTACCGTCAAAAATGGAGGTTAGTCTATACTATGAGATTTTTAAATTCAGTTGATTTTAATTGGGCGTTTTAATTAGGTTTCATTAGATATATCTTTCAAAACAGTCTTCACAATTTATGTTAATTCAAGTGAATGGATTTAGTTTATCGTATAACTACTCTTGAAGATTTATGAAGAACGAAATTATTTGTTCTTGTATTTGTTTCAAAATATAGAATAGCTTAAATTACGCAAATTGTAAAAAGCATAAATTGTGTGCGTTAGATTTAGCAATAGTCATGGTATAAATTGCCAATTACCAAAATAATTAAGTTCACTAACTTAAATTTAATTAACTTAAATTAAGAAATGTTTGCAACCCAAGTTTATTTTTGTACCCATTTCTAGGAAATTATTTGAAAACAATTTTACAATTATTCAAGGTTATATGGCCACATTTCACTGTATCGCTCTTCTACCAAGGAATGCAATTTGTAGAGGTTAGAATTGTAGGAAAAGTTAGAGAGGATCAAAGATAAATCGTCAGAAGTTGTCAAAATTTGTTACACATATTCCTGATTTGCAGTTTTTGCACAATTCAAAGATAACCCTTTAACTTCAATTTCATTTCTCAAATGCTTTTATAGTTAGCTCCCATATTAAGTGCCGGTATATATCGTTCGGTAGGTATGTATAGTGTCCAGCATGAAACAAAAATACTTTACTTAGAATATAACACATTTACTTTTCTTGGAATATAGCTGCAAATGCACTATTATTTTTGAGCAGCAGCCGCAAATCCAAATGCAAAGGAATCTAGATTGGTATATATCAATTTTAAATTATATAATGAAAAAATAGCTGTAAAATACAATTGTGATAATCATGTCTAAAAAATAAAGTACCTGACATTACCTATTTGTGGTTAAGTACCTATACTAAGAAATGGGATGAGGTTATTATCTTTATGTTTTGATGAACTGATTGTCACTTATGTTGCTTTTTTATTTTAGTCTGGACATTGTGTACTGCAGCGATAGACAGGTATATGCCTGTATATATAACAGACAGATAACATTGTCGGCAGTTTTATGATAAGGTGAGTATATCCATTCTATATTTATATTTGTGAAAGTTAGCATCATTTTTTTCAATTTACACCACTCTAAAACCAACATTTTTAAATGGGGAAGCAAAAATGTTGAACTTCATTCTGACAATAATTACATCGTTTTCGGAAAATGGAATTTTAAAGACGTAGGACTAATTTAATTTGTTAAAAATTATGTCTTCTTTGGAAGTTGAAATTGAAACTCGATTCTAGTGCTTAAATCGAATTAATTTTACTAAATTCTAAGGTTTTTTACCAATTCCGTTAAACCTTTCTTTTGATTTTGCATTATTTTATTTTAAGTGAATATTGTAGCTAAACGATGATCAAGTTCTCAACCATAAATTTCAACAAAATGGCAATATCCCATAACTAATACTTCATTTTACCAAACATTGTTGAAGTGTTAAAAAGCAATACAACCGAAATCGTAATATTTGCTCATTCAAATGACGAACACATTTTAGTTTTTAGTTACTCATCTAATTTTCTATTCGAAAAATGTATTAGTATTGAATTTTTTTCCCTGTTCTCTTTTACCCAACTAGAGCTTGGAGCACCTTGCAGAGCGTGTTGTCCTGCGTTTAAATAAATGGAAACCTTCATTTGCAGTACGTACAATATTTTAAAAAATTATAAAATTTTAGTGGACATTACAAGACGTAATAATAGTGTTCATAATAATTAAAAATAACATATATGATTTAATCCGTCCAAGAATAAATAATTCATTCTTAAAAAGTAAAAATAAGTGAATTCTCTCATAAAAAATATATTCCCATAATTATGTGAGAGTGTAATAGACGGAATAATTCAATAATTACTGTAAAAATAAATGGGAACGGGTTCACCCATGTTGGGCTATTTTTAAAGGCAGGGACGCAATTAGTACCCGGAGTGGCTGACATATAATACCGTAATATTATAACTGCATATTTGCAAAGTTTGAGTAAATTTGTTCATACAAAAAACAAATTAGGCAAAAACTTATTATATTTGAATAGCTAATTCCTACAATTTCAATTTCAGTAACTGTAGTTCTGTTTTAACGCCAGATAAGAGGAATGCTTTTTAGTTCCGAAGTTCCAATAAGGAAAACATTAATGAATACTAACGTTTATATTTCTAGCAGTTATACGACTTAGATGTTTTTTGCTTTATTTTAAATGTTATCCTAATTGTAATAAAGGGCAGAAGTAGATGTTTTAAATTTTGTATTACCATTTAAAACAATTGTGTCATTATGTTTTGCAGGAATAAACTTATCGAAGCTTATAAGGAACCGTAATGCAGATAAGATGCAGTATTTTCAGTGACCCATAATAAATATCAAGAGCGACTTCGGATGTGTTTAGAAACGAGTAGCATCCGAATTCTGCTAACAGGAATCAATTGGAATGAAGAAAACCTCTGGGGCTTAAAAAATTAATCTGTACCTTCTTTTAAATGTACAAAATGTTTCGATTTATATCTTGTGTTACTTATAAGTAATGCTTTGGTATTAGAAGCCGAATTGGAGTGTCCCTGTATGAGTTGCTATTTCTTTGTATAAGGATTCCCTTTTTGTCGACCTTGACCTTTTCATTTGTATTATTCCCCGGCATGTTAGCTCACGGTATCGCTTTTTGCTGCCCATACAGTGAGTTATTTTCGTTGGCTGCATGTGCCTGAAATTGTACAATTTCAATTGTTTCACAGCTTTTACGTATCTATTATTATTTTCTCTTGATCAATTTGACTTACAATTATTTATACCTTTGTGCTTTATGGTTCATACTGTCTCCTCGTGACCAGTGTTGGTTTTTGTGAATTTGTTGTTTTAGAAGGTTAAGACCGCGACAAGTTATCTTGTATTATTTTTTAGTAATGTTTTGGATTCTGTGGATACTAGGTGTACGAGTCAGCCCGATGGTCTTAACCGTAAGGGCTACATGTTGTGAATGAATCGATACCAATTGCCTTGTTTTATTCTATACATTATGTCTTGGTACATTGGTATGAGGAACTGTGGACTGTTCATGCGTTACGTCCTCTTAGGAATGGTTGAGTCATTCTAGGAATGAGGAATGGAAAAAAGGGTTATACCTACGCAAAAGATCTGATGTCATTACGCATACTAGACACGTGTAAGTATTTAGACTTGACATAATGGTATTCGTGTTGCTTTTAGTTATACTTGTCAATAATTTGGTAGCACTTGTCAGTAGTTTGGTATTACTTGTCAATAATTAGGTATTACCTGTCAGTAATTTGGTATTACTTGTCAATAATTTGGCATTATCTGTCAGTAATTTGGTATTACTTGTTAGTTGTTTGGTATTACTTTTCAGTAATTTGGTATTACTTGTCGGTAGTTTGGTATTACTTGTCAGTTGTTTGGTATTACTTTTCAGTAATTTGGTATTACTTGTCAGCAATTTATTATTAAATGTCAATAATACCAATATGAAAATTCGTGTCATAGAACCCGCATTCCTGTGGGTTGAAATCAGGAAGTCAAAGAATGGGCGAGGGTTGATTATTGTAGCTCCTTCATAGTATAGTTTGATTAATTGCTCAAAAGAATACAGGCATACATTTTTCTTGGCCATTTTTCTGACGATGACAAAGTAGACAGACGTGTCGTCAAAAAAATTTAGTGCAGATTTTGCAAACAATTGCACTTTTTTTCTGGGAAATGTAGTTAGGTCGGAATATAAAAGATGAATTTGCTTAAACGGAATCAAATATTTTTAAATCTACTAAGTGAGGTAGTTTAAGAGAAATAAACTCCTTAATTTCAGGATTCCAGTTGCTAACATCATCCCATCCCTTCAATTGTCTCTGTTTATACAAGTTTACCCAACTTTCCATTCTATGAAGCATCATTAATGAACTTGGCACTTTAAACGATGGATTGGTACCTGTTCTTCAATCTCTTACAAATGCTAACTCTTCAGTGCCGAGTGCATTGTGGTACTCTGCGTTAGAAGTAGAAGCATATTTTGGTATTATGTGCCAGTTATTTGGTATTACTTGTCAGTTATTTGGCATAACTTCTCAATTATTTGGTATTACTTGCCAGTTATTTGCTATTACTTGTCAGTTATTTGGTATAACGTGTCAGTAAGTTGGTATAACGTGTCAGTAAGTTGGTATTACTAGCCAGTTATTTAGTTTTATTTGTCAGTAATTTGGAATTACTAGCCAGTTATTTGGTAATACTTGTTAGTAATTTGGTATTACTTGTCAGTCTTTTGGTATTACTTGTCAATTATTTGGTATAACTTGTCAAGTTATTTTGTCAGTTATTTGGTATTACTTGTCAGTAATTTGTAATGGAAAATAATGAGGCAGTCCTTCGATTTATATGCAACCACATACTTTTTTGGCGGAATCTATATCTTTCAAAATTAAATCTAAACTAATCGCACTTTTATTTTATCTCTTCATACTATTAATAAAATTAAAAAAACGTTGATCTACCTTACACAAAGCGGAAACTATTTTTAACGAGAAATTTTTTACCCAACATTTTTTCCACAACCCATGGAATTCTAGTTATTTTATGCAATGTAGTCCTGGTTACTATGGTTCAGCAGGTTTCTGCAGCAATGTTTCGGCACCAAAACTTATGTTACGGACTTACTACCCTGGCCGTACACGACAACTGTTAGATGTTACAGTCAAGTTTCGCTGGGATGGGTTATATGGGATGGGTTGTTAAATATTTTATTATATATTATATCCAATTTATAAGAAAACTGAAAAAATCCAACAATTGATTGTTGAGATTTTTTTCCTAACGCATCTCGACTCGTTCCCTCTCTTTCCATTGGCAGGTTCAGTTTATTTGCCCGTACATGTAGTTCGAGTAGCTGTTGCCGGCGTTGCTTCCTGCTTTGCTGTAATCGGTGTTACATCTTGCTTTGCTGTAATCGATGTTACATCCTGCTTTGCTGTAATCGTTAGTACTTCCTGTTCTTCGAAGTTAAGACATCCACCTTTCCGTCTGTCTTCGTTGCCTCTTCTGGAATCTTGCCTCCAATTTGGCTTGAAGAGTCCTTGCACGGCTTAATCGTTAGGCCAATTTTGAAATATCTGAAGCTGATAGCTGTGGTTGGCGATGGAGTAAAACAACCGGGTTCATTTCTTTCACCTTGAAGGTGCTGAGATGCTGGAAAATGAATCTTGTAACTTTATTTGTGCAGAACTGAGTAAACTATTAAATATTTTCTCCCTTATACTAATTACATTACATTTATTCCTACTAAATTCTATGTGACTTCCAATTATTAATGATGTTTACAATTGTTATTGTAAGTGTATTATTATGAGTTTCTCATTTACAAATGACTCAAAATAAACAATGCCTTAATAATGTATTAATTAAGTTACAACTCATTATTACATTATTGAGGCCTTATTTATAGTATATGTATTATTGCTATATCACTATTACTACTGCCTACCAAGCCGTTATCAAGCCTTTGTTAAGTAAAACCGTTATCAAGCCTTTGTTAAGTAAAACCGTTATCAAGCCTTTGTTAAGTAAAACCGTTATCAAGGTTTATCAAGCCAGGTTGTGAACGGCTTGTTAACAAATCATTTGCACAGTAAACCGATACATCTCCTGATGTCATATTGTTACTTCCTATCTTATAACGGTACAGTAGGCTACATTAGGGTACCAATGGCAAAAATTGGTTTTTTAGGTTTGAATAGGGTAATATAGGTTTTTGGGGTGGGGGTGGTTATAAGGGGCGTCGAATAATCACCTAATATGGGGAAGTTTAAATCTAGGCGCTAGGCGCTAACCTCCCTTGGCGCTGAAGTCGCTAACCTCCTTGTCTGAGGCGCTAGGCGCTAACCTCCTAGGCGCTATTCTACCTCTCATCCTAAATGCTTTACTTAAGATCTATAATATTACATACTTATTAAATATTGAAATTGAAATATTATGACTATAATTTATCTTGTTTTCTGTTCACCATAAATACTCCTTTTTAAAACCTTAATGATTTGATGTATTGTAAATCTTAAACATTGGATTTAATTAAAAGATTAACGTTAATGTAATACTACGGTTATATTTATACTAATCATGTAATAATACGAATATAAATTTTGGAAATATTTCATATTAAATACTTTCAAAATCACATAATAACATTTGGCATACCTATGTATATTAATTTGTAGTTCCACAAATGCTGAACATAAAAATATTCGTAGCAATTATAGAATGAATCGAATAAGTAATGCATATATCAGGAGATGTGTTAACGTAGGAAAGCTCTGAGCAGAAAAAAACACATGCACAATTCCCATGCATTTATGCAGTCCATCCAGGAAGGTATAATAACAAAATATAATTATCATAATTCGCTTTTTAGCAGCACTCGTGTTCACTCTGTTGTAACCTGTAATATTTCCCATCCTTAAAAACACTCCTGTAAGCAAGCAATATTATAAAGTATAAATAACAAACACGTATCTACTTGTTACTAAACAATCAAAACTCTTTGCCTGGCAATTTTTAGCTTTTATTTGCAGGTTCAAAGAGGTATTACAAATAACTGACATGGAATTATACTTTTAGCAATTTATAGTCATTTTTAATTTTTTATTGCATTTGCTGAAAAAGTTGAAGAGTACCCCATCAACCACTCCATCTCCAATCGATGGCTATTCGCATTAAGTTTCGCTCTGCGAATTAACCTCTATAGTGC